>ML777315.1:577269-609852 GCA_009831015.1 Picea engelmannii
CATTTTAAAGTTCAAGATCTAGAGGTAGTGTTATGTGTTTTAAGTTATATTGCATGTGCTAACATTGAGACAAGAAAACACTTGCAAGGGCACCTTAAAAGAGCACTTAACCTATAAAACATTGAGCAGAAAATACATGACTGTTTGCTGTCCTAAAACAGCAAAAAAAGACAGCCAAACAGTTGAAACTTAGAGCCATACTAAGGTCAAGGACAGACCTTAGATGGCAGCCTCATAGGACCTCAGAATTTCAACACTACTACCATAGATCTACCCAAGCAAAATACTTTGCTTGGACTTTCTACTCTAGATCTATAACAAATGCATACACAAGAAACAAACCAAACATGTATCACCTCCAATGTAGCAAGATGGCACCAAGAAGACTCGCAATGCACCATGGATCCTCCAAAGATTTATTTTATTCCAATAGAAAAAGGTTGTTGCAAATACTTGCTAAGAGCAAGAGCAAATGGGAGAAAGGGAGAGGAGTGGGAGAGATTTGGGCATAGTAACAGTACACTGAGAATAGATGTGTAAAATGAGGGGGGATGGGCTTTGTTTTATACTTGGGAGCCAAGAGGGACCCCTCTTGGATGATCTCCAAGTGGCAATCAAGCAAGAGAGGGTGAGCATCTCAAGGGGGGGAGCACTTTTAGGGTTTTAGCTAGGTTAGAGTTGTGAGGGTTGAGTGGATGAGAGGGGGAAACACTTTTTAGCCCACCCAATCATCTAATTAGAGTATTAGGAGGGTGCACTAAGGCTTAGGGGGGTGTTTTCCCTTTAATTTTTGAGTTGGGACAAGTTACTCACCAAGGGGGGCGCAACTTCCCTAGGGGGGATGACAAGCTTTGAGTGTGGCTAGGTGAGGGGGGTGAGTTTAAGTTAGAAAAGTGTTTTTCTAACTTAGGAAAGGGGTTAGGCATCATCTCCCACTCTTTCTCTAACCTTTTTGCTCATTTTACAAAAATTGGCATTTTTACTTAGCCAAATTAAAGTAATTAAATTGTTGACTTGGACTAACTAAGACTCCTCATGGACAATGACCTAGCAAAACATGTCCAATTGAGTTGAAACTTGGTCCAAGGGTGTAGAGGGTCTCATTACATTTCTTTTGAGTACTCACACCCCTATCAAAATCCCTTAGGACCTAGTTTTACATTTTTACATCAAAATTAATTAAAATTACCATTAATTGGGTAATTTTAAAAAATTTTAAAAAACTACTTAGACTCGACGGAATTCCGCAAGACTCTAGGAGATGTCTAGCATGGTCATTTACAATATTCCTAGACCCTAGTCACCCACTGGGCTCGATCATTAGAATGTCTTTCACCACTTTGGAGGATTATTGGGAGTGAAAAACTCAAGGGTAATTAAAATGGTTGGTTAGGCCAGATCAATTGCCTGAGGAAAAAATACACTCGATGAAAGGACTTCCCTAATGATAAAGTCCTAGGGAACTAACCTAAAATGTGATCCATGCAGACCCATTACATTATTATCCCACACAAGGGAGCGGAAATTCCAATTACAAAAAGAAGTGTTGGAGGCAAAAATTGCCTTGTAGAACCAATAAGTCTTCAACTTTGTTGCACAATCAGGTACATAGCTTTATGGCACATGGAGTTGACCCCCTAGTCGAAATAGGTGGTCAACACAATCTTTGGCTGAAGTGGACTGCATTTTCTGAGGGCCAAGTTTTGATATTGTAGGAACCCATTCCTTCCTAGAGGAGGACGATATGAGCCTCTAGATCGACCTTCCTGTAACAGGTTAGATTATTACAATAAATCAGATTTTGGTATGAACTTTCATTGTTGTCCTGTGTATGCTGTTATTTCTGGTTATTTCCTTGTAATCTCTGCTGTAAGAAATTGTTTGAATATGGAACTTATTGGTGGCATGTAAACATCATTCATCCATGAAAACTACATAACTAAACCAAACAACAAACCCATAAACAAAATAGCAGCAAACAGAAGTGCTACATGGAGGTTGGGACTCGGGAGTATGCTCTCAAGGTGTTTGACAAAAATTCTATATCAGAATTAAGCTACAGCCAGCAAAGAAAGGGTTATTTAGTGGGTAAAGAGGACTTCCATCAACTGTTTGACAAAAGGCCCAAACAAAAAGTTTGTTGAATGCTACAGCAATAGACTAAAAATTAGTAACAGCAAGTAAGGAGGTCATTACAATATGAGAAACTATTATTCCAATGCTTTATGGATAAATACTTCTAGAAAAGACTTAAGCGGATTTTAAGAAATATTGATATATAACCATGTTATGTACAAGAGAAAGTTTCAACAGCAAAATTCTCTGAAATATGAGTTCAAAACAACTGACCTTTGTAATTCATTTTCAAGATCCTTTACTCTTCCCATGTAGCTTTCCTCTACCCTTTGAACATAATTACTTCTCAATCTCTTAAATTTCCGATAATCTCCAGAGGCCCTGCCATATCAAACTGGAATCCTATTAAGAAACGAAATAAGTTGAATCATGAAATAGCATCAATATGGTTGACAAATATCAATCAAAGCAAATCCAAATCCCAAATGACAATGCAAACCATAACATATAACTCGTAGTAAATACCATATAGGCCTAGCTAGAATTACTAACATCCTTAGACTACATGAAATTCCTCGTACATTAGCTAACAACTTCAATGTTTAGTTTAAATTTCTAAATGAAAACAACTGCCACTCAACACAATTTCATTTTTTTTCCATCCGTACCCCAATTTATAACCTAACTTGCATGCATTTGCTAATACTATTTTAGCAAGAGTGTATATCAAACTCTCAAGTTCAACGATTCTTTTGCCACACATCATTGCACTAGGCAATGGCGGCACAAGCTGCTGTGTCAGTTGAGATATAAGTTTCAGCCTTCTCTTCGCTTGAGAAGTTGATCCTGCTTTTTCATCAAATATATCATCACTTTCATCCTACAACAAAATCAAATTATCCCAAGTTAAACAACATTAAAACAATCCTATTTATATCTGAGAAGCGAAATGTAATAAAGTTGTAGAAGTAAAGCATTCCTAGCTGCATAATACTCAGATTTGAGCCCCATGCAATTCCATATCAATGGGAAAATCTATAGAAAGTACATATCTCAGTGACTCTAAGTTGCTTTGCACGTACAAATGCAAGCCCATGGTGGACCGCTAGGAATGAATCAAGCCATAGCATTTCTTGCACACAATTTCAAAAGAGAAAATATCTTTAAATTCTCTTTGGATCATTTCAAAGAGAAAATACGATACTCGACATTAAATAATTTAAACAATGGCAACCAAGAACTAAAGTGCCAATCTTAATTCTTGTCATCTAAATACAAAACAACAAGGTCACAACTTAAAGAGTGTTAGAATGTTGCTAGTAACTTTAGGTTTCTATATATAGCATGGCACTTTTCAAATGCAAGGCTAAACATCAATCGAAAGATGTCAACTCAATCTACAATAGGCCAATGCAAGAAAAAATAATGTAGTGAAATCTAGAAAATATTTTATGGACCATTTATCAAATATCTTTAGAAAGAACAAGCACTTGACCATGATGAAATCGAGGCAGTGAAAAACTTATAATACAAGATATCAAGACCTTAATCATGACTATCATGAAAATCAGCAGTTTGTGATCAATTAGAATGGTTTTTCAAATGACAAACCAGAAGAACTCCAAGCAAGGAAAAGGGAAGAAAGGGGGCCAATCTCAGGATAAATGTGACTAGTGCCAACTGGTGTGGACAATGGTGGCCATGGTCCCAAGGGGTCAATGGATTAAGATCTCATAGTGGTCATGAATGTGGTGTAGTGGTGTGGTTTGGCCCTAGTGCATAATGGGGCTTCCTTACCCATGAACATTTATTTTTTCTATGATGTGGGACTTCCTTTCTTTCTCTGGAGTCTGTGCATCGTGGGGCTTCTTTACCGCATGATCATCCTTCCCCACTTACCATTCCTCTCTCTGTGGTGCATTATGGCCATTCTCTCCAACCATACTTCAAGGTTGTTGTTCGCACTAGATTTGGGCCCTTTTACCTAAGTGTGATTTCCCCCAACATGGGCTTCAAGGGCATATCTCTCATATAATGTGCTATTATCATCATGTGTACTTTCTTAGAGCATTGCACTTTTGCATTGGGATCCGTGACATTTTCCTAGAGATTGTGACATTGCACTAGACTTTGTGACACTCCATGAGTTGGATACTACACTAGGAGTTGCATCAGCTGCATTAGGCATTGTCGGCCTGCCTAGGGCATTGTGAACTTGCCTAAGACATTGTGTTCTACATTGGGAGTTGTGACAAGAGCCTTAGATCCTTGAGAGAGGTCACTTGCATGGGCTATGGAGGTCGTTGCACCTTGGATAGCACGCCATCACAATTTGATGAGTATTTTATGGGGCCATCCACCTTGGAGAGTTCCCACATGCCACACGTGTGGTCTATTTCACCATTTTGAGGAAGACTTGGTTGTTGAGGTTGTTACCTTGGTTGGAGGAGGTTGTTAGGACTCTTTTGACTACTTCCTCTCTCATTCTGGACATCATTGTATAGGTGGCATAACCACCTCATATTTTATAGTATTGTTGAACATATCTCCCTAGTTAGTTGAGGAGATAATGGCTCTTTATGGATTTCTAAGCTAGATCTAGGATTTTATTTCTCTATTGAGAAGGTTGTTAAATCTCTTTTCTATATAAGAGAAACACCTCTCATTGTAAATTTTGCAAGAAGCTTCTAGAGAAAACTCTTTGTCTACTTTTTGGATCATGCTATGGATGGTTGGTTAGAGCACTCTCTTGGAGATTTTGTTCATGTGGATGCTTATGCAATGGATGGATGTCAACGAATGGTCTTGTGTATCGATTTTGTGAGTAAGTACCTTCTCTTAAGATCTTGTGGTGTTTATTTTGGAATAAACTGTGTGGTGATATTTATGCAATCTTGGTTGTACACCCCCTTGGTTTGTTGCTTGGTAGATCCACTCTCAAGACTAGTGAAATTTTCTCGTCTAGGAATTTACTTTGACACTCTTGAATTTAAATAGGCTACTAAAACGATTTGATAGTTTTGGGCTCTCGATCCCTATCTATCCTTTTAGTCCACCTATAACTTCTCAAGAAGTGCCTTACTGGACCCCATATGCCCGAACTAACAACTAGGCACTAGTCTATTCCTCTTCTAGCAAAAATTAAAATCAAATTTCTTTCTTTCTTTTTGTTTAAGTAGATTTGAAAATTGTGTAGCTTACACATTAGGTTTCAGCCCTAAAAACCCTTGATGCCTTGGTGGATTTTCATTGTTTCAGGCTAGAAATCATTTTTCTTGAAAATCTTTCTTGCTGCCCCCTAAATTTCTGCATTTCATTAGGGTAGATCAATCATCTCTTGTGGCTGTTCTGTTCATTTAAATTTAAGATTAGTAAGTGGCATTCATTTTCAGATTTACTCCTTATTTTAGCCTTAGAAAACCACAATTTGTATCTCTTTAAAGGGATGAAACATACTGTTGTAATTTACTTGTTTGTGGTTCAATTTGATTCACTATAAGACAAGTTTTATAGCAGCATTGATTAATTTTCAGATCTGAAATTTGTGGGAGTTAATTACATAAAAGAATCACTTTATAATCACCCCCAAACTTGCTTAAAACGAACTCTTAACTCAAATCTGGAATTAATCTTAATTAATCAACTCAACCCTTAATCTCTTATCATTTGAAGTTGATTCAATTGGGTAGTGACTTAGGTAACCTTGGACTTGGCCTTCCTTGCCTTAGGGAACCTAATTACTACTTGGGAAGCCTCCCTTGTGCTGGATCTATTCCAACCTAAAAAGAGGGAAGTAGTTGTTTAGGTGACAATGGAAACTATTCCGAGTTACACTCAGGCCTAGTACCTTCTATGGGCTTTGCACGTGGGGGTACAAGTTTGTGTGATAACATTTTGGCGTTGTTGCTAGGGACAAAGTCCTTTCCCTAGTTAACAAAAGTCTATGCTTCAACACATTGATGAGTAGGAATCAAAGCCTTATTTAGTTTACTCATCTAGCGACTATACAAGAAGAAAACCCAAGTGGGAGATACTCCACAAGGAGTTATTTGTGATGTCCCATTCCCAAGAATAGCCTCAGCGGGGAGTGACTTAGTAGTCTATGTGTTCCCGTAGACTATAGTCAAGCACAAACAGGGAACAAAGGGAGAAATAAGGGTGAATAAATGGCTAAACGATGAATTAAGACAAAAAGCATAGGAAAAGTCACTTAAGTCAAAGTCAATGGAGAAATAGAAAAAAAAGGTGTTAAGGGGGGGACTTAATTAATTATTCACATTCGACTTAGGAGAAAAGGCGCTTAGCTTAAGTGATGTCAACGGAAAATTAGATCGGTGGAGGTATAAGAAGAGAAATTCGACCTAATTCCTCATTATCATTGATTTGAGAATTAAGAAATAGGTTCCAGAGGAGGAAGTCGACCTCGGCATTTGTTTTGTTGATTTATGGAGGAAACCACCACCACAAATTGGTTTTGGTGTTGGAAGACACACCCTAACCTATCGGAAGTACCATCCAGGTATTTCACCATGCCATATCTGTGATTTATATACCCAGTTCAGTCAATGCGCATTGCAGCCAGTGAGGGAGCTAGGGTTTGAGAGATAGTTTTGTGTAGATGGACGATACCGGAGCAAATCTCGCCATATCCTTTCGACCCAGTTAAGAGGGAGACAGGGTGCTTCTTTTGAGCTATCATTCATCAGATTCAGACAGAGGAATCTCCTTGTGTGCATCAGGTAGCAAGGAAGTGTGCAACACTTGAGGAGGTACATTGAGGGTTCCAAAGAGCTCATCAGGTCAGATCCGGGGAAACCCTCCCGACCCATTACAAAGGAGGCTAGGGCGCTCATTTTGAGTCGGGTATCATCAGATTTCGATGGTGGAATCATCAGGGCGCATTGTCAGAGCCCAAGGGGTCCCATCCGGGGTCCATTCCAAGCTTCAATGAGCCGATCTTCAATCTGTCAGATATCAGGAGGAGCTTAGAGGCCAAGGCGCACAGTTTGGGATAGTTTTTAGGCCGATCAGACGAGTGTAGCCACCAGGGCGAATATATCTTCATTTGCAGCAGTTGTCGTGAGCTTACGGGGTTGTATGCAGACGATCTATCCATGCATGTGCAGATCCTTTCACATCTTCTGATCACGGGTATTTTATGTTAGTTTGCATTGTATTCCAGTGACGATCCATGAGATCTAGCTAATGATTAGTTTCCTGCTTTCCACATGCCAGTTGTATTTCCTACTATTTCACATAATACATATTATTGAGTTGTGTTGTCTTTTATTACTCGCATGCATGATATAATTGTAAAACATCATTCTATCTGAACACACAGATGCAAAATCACTACACATGTTAAGACAAAGAAACTAAAACGCATCCAGAAACCCCCAGAATACCAGAGCTGAGAGCCAAAACATCAGTTTCAGTAGAGAATATCTGGATCCACCGAATCAGGGATATTTCAATGGTATCAGAGCCCTCTTCCTGCCAACCTGTGAAGAAGTGCTTTCTCATGACCCCATAATTCCGAGAACAGATGCAGAATACCCAGAGGGTCGAGGTCATATTAGGGACGAGTATATTCAGTACCGCAGGGGGCATAGTAGAGACAGAAGAGACAGGAACAAAAGGGACTACACTCCTGTCCATACTCAGTCAAATACAGAGCGAGAGATAGAGGACAAGGACCACATCAGTTCCGACACAGAGGCAAACATAGAGAGGATTATGGGTGACAGGTATGAGACCCAAGAGGGCAAGGGGAAAGGCCCCGAGACATAGCATGACTTTACGCAGGCCATCTTGAATGACCTAGCTAGAGGACAGAGAGATATGATGAATGCCATAGCACAAATGGCCATCAACACACAGATGATCCAGCACAGTGTGAGCACTATGGGTGCCAACGCGGCAAGAGGAGCGAGTGGTTCAGGAGGACACCAGGGAGGTGGAGCCAATGGTTCCAGTGGATCTCAAGGTGGAGCGAGTGGGCATCCTTCACCTATTTGTACCTATACATCATCTGGGAGGATTCCTCGACCTCTATATCCGCAGTTCCAGGGGGGACATCAGCTGGGACAACCAGGGCAGACAGGAGGACAACCGGGATAGGGGCAGGCAATGCCACAGGACCAATTCAGGAAGTACAGGAGAGACTATTTGGTGATGGAGCCAGAGTTCCATACAAATATGAGTTTGCTAGATTATTGTTCGATCACGTATCGGAACAGGCCCAAGGAGGCACAAAGGGGCAATGCGCAAACTCAGAACATGGACTTCATTAAGAAGGTGGGAAAGTTGAATATTCCTACTTTCGACGAGTCATCTCGTTGCTCAGCTCAGGCATGGGTACAGAAGCTTAACACATATTTCAAGCTCAACTCGATGACAGAGTCAGAAACTATTAGCTTCGCCACCTTGCACTTGGATGGGGAGGCCCACGAGTGGTGGTATCATGGGCTGGTGACCTTGGGTCACAGTCGCATTACTTCATATTTGGAGTTCACTAAGAGGTTGATGGAGAGGTTTGACAGGAGGGATCCAGAACTCCATTTCAGGGCTCTGACACAGTTGAGACAAACAGGGTCAGTCGAGGCATTCATCACAGAGTTCCAGTGGAAGGCAGTGGTCGTATCAGATATTTCAGAGCACAGATTGGTGATATTGTTCACCGAGGTGTTGACGAAGCCATTGAGAGGCTGGGTTAAGGATTTCAAGCCTCACACCCTACATGAGGCCATTGTGCACGCTAGAGACATGGGGGACTCAGTGCTGAAACCGAAAACCTTTACCAAACCTATTGTGCCCCAAAGAGACAAGGATCAGAAGAATCCTCAGAGGGATTGGAAGGGTAACCCCAAGTTGGATGATGACACCAAACAGGAGTCAATGAGGAAGAAGCTTTGCTTCTCTTGCAAAGACCCTTGGGTCCCAGGACATTGGTGCATGGTAAAGGGACAGATCCACTACATCGAGGTGGAATCAGGCAGTGAGGAGGAGGATGAGGAGATCGGGTCACAGGCAGACAGTCACTCAGAGGATGAGCCTACACATGAGTTAGATTAGCATCCGAAGAAACCTTAGACACAGGCAGAAGCACAACCAAAGGAGGAGACAAAACCTCTTAGAGAGGTGAAAGGGGGGACCATAGCAAGCATCAAGGGGGGAGGGCGCCCAAGCATCCTGCTTTTCAAGGGGGGATTCCCAGACGCCCCCCTTTTTGGGAAATGCACTCCCACACTGGGGACATGTTTCCTGCGTGTTTCCCAAAAAGGAGGGAGTGGGAAAACATTTCCCCAGGCACCCCCAATTCCACGAAGCATGGGAAGCGAGGGGGCACACCTCCGACCCAAGGGGACATGTCCCCACGGAACACTAGTAATATGTCTTCATGTCACCATAGTTATCGAAACCAACCAATTTGGATCGGTTCACCT
This sequence comes from Picea engelmannii, assembly GCA_009831015.1. NCBI lineage: Eukaryota > Viridiplantae > Streptophyta > Pinopsida > Pinales > Pinaceae > Picea > Picea engelmannii. Next base: position 586,791 of record ML777315.1, read on the forward strand.
CCTATAGACCCCAAACCAATCCCTAATTCAAATCAACAAGTTCGTTTCATCTTGTTAACACTCAAAATTGTTCTTTGGGAATTTCAGTCCCAAGGGTTTTGAATGCTCACTTACGCAATACACCATTGTCACCTCACATAATCCCTCTCACTTCGAGTTGGTGCATGGTAGCCTTAGGGGGAACTCCCTATTGATTTGAAGTCAAAAACCTTCACTTATCCTTAGTGGAGAAAACAATCATGGAGTTACACTTCCTATCCTCCACTTCTTGTTCTATAATCTATTCTAAGCATGGATAAGTGCACCCTAGAGAAGAAGATGCTCTTGGAGTTGCACTTCCTATTCTTCCACCATTTGTTCTAGTTCTTAGCATAGAGAAGTGCACCCTAGTGGAGAAGATGCTCTTGGAGTTACATTTTCTATTCCTATTTTCCATTACTTGTCCTATTCTTGGTTATTTGCAATGTATACTCCCATGCTCATTCTACAAGAGATGGAATGGTGATTGAGATAAGGGATCAGCAATTCGTTAGTCTTCTCAATCTTCATTCATCTCCATTCTTCTTTTTGAGTCCTTTCATGACAATTTCTTGAAGCAAGTTTGTAATTGAGCATTGGAGGTCGCTCTCATAGTGTTCAAGTGACTTTGTCCCTGTACATTTTGTGCTTAAAGTGCTTGAGAAGTGATAGTTCAACCCCTGAAGTCCTTATAGTGTGAATCTGACAGCCTCAGACTATGTACTTGCAACTCTAGAATGAAGGTAAAACATTTTTGGTGACAAATTCTTTCTTGTGAGTTTGTTTTATAATTTGATCTGAAATTTTCTGAATTGATTGACCTCAGGTATATCCCCTGCCCAATCAAGTTTCTCGCTTTCTTTGATTCTAAGCCCATTGGATTACAGGTACAGGCCATGAAACATGTAAAAGGAATAAATTACTTTGTTTGTTTTTGGTATTTTACATACAAATCTGCAACTTTACATCGCAGATATGAAGGTGCTCGTTGCAGATTTATCGAGTTTATGGGTTAATATTGAGTTATCATTGATAAATCTGAAATTGAGCCCACAGGAATGTGGTCTAGCGACAAGCAGGGAGGTGATCAGGTTTGTATTAATGCAGATACCCTGGTCCAAAGCCCCCTAAGTGGGTGCAGATGAGGCCAGGTGCAAGCCCTAGGTGACTTTGACAGCATAGATAGGCCCCTCATAGTGCGGAAGCTTAGCCAAAGAGACTCTATAAGACGTATTTGATTTCTTTAAAAAATAATCTGAAGTTACATCTCTGATTTCCATGATTTTATAGCAGAAATCTGGGTTAATTTGACTGTTTCAGAGAGCATTGCCCACAGATTTGAAGTGTTGTTTGCAGGATAAGCAAAGGTTTTTTTACTCAAATCCAAAGGGAGTCCCCCCAGGCTAGCATGCACTACCCTGAAGTGAGAGGGATTACCTTAGGTGACAGTGGTGCATTCCCTAAGTGAGCATTCAAATCCCTAGGGACTGAAATTCCCAAAGGATAATTTTGCGTGTTAACACATCCCAAACCAGTTGATTCGGGATGGAACTAGCCCGCTCGTGCCAGTTCCAACCTAAACCAGACCCCATTGGTCCACAGGACCCACCTATGTGCCAATTAAACAAATAAAAGGAAAAATCATCCCTCCCCCGGACCATAACCCTACGTTATTTAAAGGGGGAAAACCCTGCAGCCAATAACCATCTGCCACTTGTTGAGGCTTTATTTGTTGCTGGAAGCCATAACAGATGATATAAAACTCTTAAAGCAAAAGTTGATGTTCTCCTTTAACTTTCCTTTTCTATCCTTCTACTTCAATTTTTAACATTACCATTAATAGTTCCAGGATGTTTGAGAGTAGTTCCAACCTCATTGGACTTTTGTATGAAGAAAGTAGAATTTCATATCGCATTCAGAGTTCAGCAGACTTAGCAGTTTTCAGGGTTTCAGGACAGGGAGGATTGCAGCGTTTTATGACAGGACTCTATCAAAGTATGAAGGTACGGGATTGGCATTTAATCAAGAGCACCAAGCCCTCTATGTACTCCGATATTGGTGGTGTTTACTATTGAACTCATTTGTCATGACCTTGGTAAAAATGTACCCTTCACTCAAGCCAAAACCACTGATTAGGCATATTAATCTTTCTACTTCATTTTAACGCTTGGACTAGTCAATTTCATCAATATTGGAGGGTGTTGACTTGAGCAACAACAAGAGGGATGGACTTGAATCCACAAGTACCACCAAGCACTAGAACTGATATCCCTAGAGGATATAGACAGGCCACAGGACACAGAGGGTGCCAGTACTATTGATGATGCAGGTCCCAATATAGAGAATGATTTTGATGATATGCAGTTATTTGTTGTCGCGTGATGTTTTTGGAACACTAGGGGCCATTTAGAGCCCTTGATGTTTATGTATTTTGTTTCATATATGCATCACTCTATGCTATTTTGCTATATTCACTCTTACATGGTATATACATGAGCAAAGTTTGTGTATTTGGTGTCTAATGCATTGGATTTACATTGATATGTGTGTGTGTGTAATGAAAAATTGCATATTTTATCCATTTTTTATTACACCATTTCTTCAACCCACTTTTCCAGCCGGTTCCCGTCTAACCCTCAACCAATTATGGTTCTAATAACCTTGTATGTCATCAATCATAAAACCCTAGCTTTGTCTACAATCATCCCAGCTCAATGTAAACTAAATTAGGTAATTATGCCATGATTTAGGCAATATATCCCTGTACTTGGTGAAAGAACCCAACACTTGTGACAATATAATCAGCGCAAATCTATATTCATTGTAGCAAACAAAATGCAAGATTTATTATGAGCAAAAGAATAAGGGGAAAAAAACTCATATTTCAAGACAAAGACAATTTATTAACCAAATCCTACATAAAATTTATTTAAATGTGTTTGTCCAACCTTCTCCACTAGACGATTTGTCACTGCTGCCCACGCCAACTCAGAAGCACTGCCAAAGAAAAAAGTGTAAAAGAAGTTAGGAAATAAAAACTATTGTTAAAACGCAAAGAAGTTTATTTTCCCATTCAATGAGAAAGCCAGGGCACACTTATTAATTAAAACTCTAAGGAAGCAAAATAACCATTAGGTGAAACAACCAAGTACTTGGTGAAAAAATAAAAAAGGAGACCAAAACCTTATAGTAGGAATTCCACCTCCAGGTTCTGTAATTTTAATATGCCATGGTAGGAGTGGCATCATAACTCTTTTGCGCTTCTTAGGAAGAACTGTCACTAGAGGTCCAACATTTGCCACAGATGAAGAATTTTGTTGGATACACTCATTCTTATTGGAAGAAAATGATTCAAATTTCGAAATCTGTTCAGATACTCTCAGTTCAGACTCTTTGAAAGCTACTTCTGTAACACTGCTAGTGTTTACTGGCACTAATGCTGCACCTTGAAACAAGCATTGGATATTTTTCCTGGGAAAATTTTGCTGAGAAGCTATAGCGGGTGAGATTCCCGAGGAAACCATCCTCTGATATGTTGCAGCAACTTGCAAGGCCAAGAGCTTATCATTAACAACTGTCCCCAACTGCGACACTACCGCCTTTGGTAAATGAGGGATATTACTATTTTTGTCATTTACTCCTAAAGAACTCCATAATGGTTCATTATAGTCTTGTTTCTGAAGTTCAATTGGCATACTCCCAATAAACCCTCGAATGGGAACCTCTTCACTTTTTCCTTTGCTTTCTTGAGGACATGAAGACAAAGGAAGGATTTTAGCATCTTCCACTGAAAATGCCTGCCATTGAGCTGGACTACTCGTGTCTGCAACTTTGGTTTGCCCTGGACAATTATGAGAATGCACAACTTGCTGGTTGGTTTTTATCTTCAAGCTTGGGCCACTGGTAACAGCTTTGTTAGCTTCATTATTCTGCTTCAGCATCATTTGCATTGCCTTCACCCACTCTTGATTAAAAGGATGAACTACCGAATGAAGGAGACTTGAAGAAATCTTAGGCATCAAACAAGTTTCGTGTGCTTGACCCTGCAGTGCTATGGAAGGACTGCTTCCAAATTCCTGTGGGGGTATATTGTTTATTTGCAGTGGTAAAGCCTTGGATAAGGATGGTGACATTGGAAACCCATTTGCCACAACCTTCTCAGAAATCCCCTGTTGAAAAAGAGGACCCTGCATGGTCAACGCTTCTGTTGGGGCTAGCTGATGAATATTAACTGTACATGGACCATATGATTCAGGGCACCTTGAGGTCATTAAATTTTCTGTTGTGCTTAGTTTCCCAAAAGGCATGTGACTATCTGATGTCAATGGTAAGGACTGGGCATACTTTTCCATCTGGCAAATTGATGAACGAAATGACTCAAACACACAAGGAAATGTCATTCCCACTCCCATAGACCTCCTTTGCTGATTTGCTAATTTCTTTATGGTACTTAGTAGTTTTGAGAAGCTTGCCAAATTGGTTATTGCAGACTCTCCAGAATGGGAAGACATTGAGCTTGCTTGAGACTCTTGCAAACATTGGTCCCCGTTCATTTCATTGGCTAAGTGGTGGCTTCCAGGGGTAAATTGGCAATTCATACTTAGCCCATTTTCTTTAAGTTCGTTCAATGGAGAAAGAAATTGACATGACGATCTAGAGGATAAAGAATGGATACTCTGTATCCCTGGTTCTTTTTCTGAATTAACCACCTCAGATACCGATGATACATTTGCCACATCTCCTGCCTCATTAGCAAAGGAGATATGTGTCTCCATAATACGAGGTAGTGATGTTTGTTGTTGCCTGGTACTTATGTCATTCAACTCACAAACTTGAGCTTCTAACTTATGCATATCAGAGGCTATGGTATGTGTAGCATCCTGTTTGACATCCATAACATTCTCTTGAGGATCTGTAGATGAAACTAGACAACAAGAGCTTGTTGGTTGCACCAGAGAAGTTGTGGGAGAACCTCGAGTAACAACAATATTTTTGTCAGATTCAGAGGCCTTTAATAATGAATTTTGATGAATTGCTGAAGCTTCACTTGCGAACTCCTCAGGTTCCCCTGTTATAGAAGCCTCTTGAATATCCAATTCTTGTCTTGCATGGGGAAAACTGTTTAAATGTAAAGGTCTACCATACTGTAAAAAACATGACTGTTTAGATGGAGATGCTGGAACTGAGCTCAGTCCTTGAGATGAAAGTGTGCCTGATAATTGAATTTGAAAGAAATGAGGTGATGAAACATCAGATGGAGAAGATCTCAACTGCTTATCTGAATCATCCTGCTCGGTGCATCCAATGCCATTCAAAGATTTGTATTCATTTAATGGAACAACATTGCTCAAATTTGCACTTGCACTGCTGCATGGAAAATATGAGCACAACAGTATCCTTATCAAGCAAAATGATTTACAGAGTAACTGAAGAATTTTAAACCACACAGGAAAACCTTGAAAGTTAAGCATGGAAGCTCTATGCAAGCACCAAGAACAGAACAGACCTTAATGAAGATACAGTTCTAATTAAGCTGGAGATGTTTGAAGAATTGTTGGTGGAAGTGCATCCAGACAAAATTTCTTTGACACATCCTGTTTCAAGCATTTCCTTTAATTCATCTTGCAACTTTATATTCGGAATATCCTGCAAAGAAAAAATAATATCCTTGTACAGCTGCAGTTTAAATGCATAAAACTATCATCAAAATTAATCTCAACATGGTAAGCCTATATTAAATTTTAATAGTTATGACAGATAATATCCTATATAATCAACACATACTAACAGCCATAAGGAGAATATTATACATCACTCAGAATTTCAGAAATAATGTGGATTCATTATTACTTGGTAAATCAACTACATAGCTACTTGCAATGAGATATACCTAGTAACGAGATCCCCAATCAAGTTAGCCCACTAAGTATGAGTTCTAACTTCTCTTATGTAGATAAGGTTCTTGGATAGGCTCAATTCAAAAATTCCATTTAAAATCTTGTACAGTTTTCTTGTAAAGTTGAATCTATTTCCTTCTGCAGGCAGCATTATTTTTGCCTGACTTCCAGTGAATCTTCAATGATGAGCATATGTTGGTTGGGTCCCCTTTCGCACCCACCTACTTAGCTCCACTAATGGTTCTGTTGAAGGAATACAGCAGATAGAAAACAGAGCTCGCTCAGCAAAATTAAAGAAAAAGCAAAGCATGTATCAACTTTAACTGGAATGGTTTTGAAACATCTAGACTTGTCATGCATTCACACAAGCCTAGGGAGTCAGGACAACCATTACAAACATGTGTACTTTGTACATCCACAGACATATTCCACTCATGTGGAGGAGAACTACTGGGATTGATCCAAAAGCCATTATCACTTTCCTCCCACTTTGTGTGTTCTAGCCCCTTCTTCAACTACCAATTATTGCTTAGGAGTTTTGCTCTAGATGACAAATCCCCTAGAGTTAACCCCTAGGACAGTGGACACTGCTAATCTTACCCCTTCTGGCCACATTTGGAGTTGCACTTATTCTACAGGCGTCTGTAATTAGGATCCACATCTTGTGGTCCTTGCTGCACCAACCTTTTAATTTCCTTCTCTCACACTCAGTCACATCTCTCCACAAGAATGCACAACTCTACCCCTATTGTGGGCTACAGAAAGTGTTGAACAGTGGGTTTTTGCAATCCCTGTAGAACAATGCACTCTTAATCATCACCTATAAAAAAAGAACCCTTTCATATCTTCCATATCAAGATTCTCACCATAAGAGTCCTTTGACGCATCCTAACTGTGCAATTATAGGCTATATTAATTGGTGCTGGCCCTTGAACTTATGTTAGCCCTAATTCTTGCTATATCAGGGCTTGTGTGGAGGACCAAGATTATAACTTATAACCCTACACATAGATGGTTGAGGCTGTTTCTATGCCCTGATTCGATCACATGAGGTTATTTTGGCTGGTTTCCATTCATTACCTTGGCTCAAGACTGCAAAGTCGCCCAAAACATTCGCATCTACACTTACTTTAATAAGAACACGTGATTTTTGGCTCTCCGCATAGTCAGAGTGGTGCTCCTCCACAAGGTTGTTACTTGTTGATTGCTACATCATTACTAAGGACTCCATATTTTGACATAATGGGTATTGATGCTAGATTACTTTGTCATTTTACATGCCAATCATTAGGTTTGAATCAGAATTCTAGATTTCCACTATATTGATGCTGCTCGTGTGCTCTAATTCCGTCACATGAGGTTATTTTGGCTGGTTTTTGTCCATTACCTTGGCTCAATACTACAAAATCACCCAAAGCATTGGCATCTACACTTGCTTCAAGAAACACAGGTCAGAGTGCTGCTCCACAGGGTTGCTACATGTAATGTCCCCATTTTTGGACATTATTATGTTACAGAGTGGTATGCTTACCAAAGTAGCCAGATGGGGGTGACAGTGAGTTCAGGAGATATTGAGGGGTTTTATTGGGCCCGACTTGCATCGTTCATCATATTTCATCATCAGGATCCATTCCGCACATCATGGCTTTGGTTTCGTTGCATTTCGACGATTTCTGTAATTTTGAGTTATTATGGGTCATATTTTAATTAATTTCACTAAGGTCATTTTGAGCATAATACTTGGAGAAACCTCTTAGTGTAATAGCTCATCGGAATCGAGAGGAAGAGCACTACAGGATCAGATGATGAGAAGTGACTTTCAGTGGTCGGAGAAGCCATAGGGACGAATAAATCACTTTTTAGAGGCAAAAAGACCAATTAATTAATAAAGTGATTTAATTAAAGAATAATAAAAATAAAGTAAAAGTCACTTGGAGGGAAAAGGTGAACACAGGGGGGCTAAAAGAGAAATAGGGGCATCTATTCTCTCATTATGTTGATTATCATTTTGATGTCTGGCTTCTTGCTAGAGAACCCATGATACTTGGGGGTTTTGAGGGTTTTGACTAAACAAACCCTAGAGATCAGCTCGGTGGTGAAAGATCCCACCTTTCTTGATCCAAGCTTGGCCAAGGAGGTGAAATATTCCTCCCTCACCATTCTACATTAGTTACTATTCAGTTACAAGAGCAGTGGAGGAGGCAGGGCGCAGTTTTGGAGTGTTTCTGCAGAGCTAGGGCGCATTGTTCTTGAGAGGAGTTCGTGGAGGGTTGTAGACTTCAGAGGTGCTAGCTATCACCAGGGCGCCTTTTTGCTTCAGTGATTGAGTGGTTTCTTCAACCCATTCACTCTACCATTTAAGAGGACGCGTTTTCTCTTAAGGAGGGCGCATTGTCCAACATTTGCCATAGGGGTTTCCTAATCCCCAACCTACATTTTGGAAATTGGTTTCAGTGACTTAGAGGCCATATTCTTGGAGGCCGAATTATTGGCTTGCTTCAGCTAGTGAGGGCGCATCTGTTCTTAGAGACATTGTTGTTTGGAGGTCTTCCAGTTGAGCTACCGCTATAAGACTACTCATATCTTCTTGCCATCACCAGATCTATCTTCTCATAGAGTTTTGTAGAGGTTTGAGGCAATCAGAGAGGAGGTCGTACTTTCCTTGGTCTATTCCAGCCAAGAAGTGCGCATTGTGCCAGAGAAAGCATCACCTACAGTAGAGGGTAACATTTGGACTTCGGTGTTACTTGGTATTTAGCTTGGAGAGGCTTTTGGAAGCCTGGATCTTCATCTCTATCTTGTATCTTGGAGGCATCATTAGCCACACACTCTACTCTATTATTTGTATTCCAGATTTGATCCATTTTGTATGACGTCAGCTATTATTATAAATAAATCTGGATCTGAGGTATTTGTGGCTATTTCTTGTGTTAATTGTATGGCATCTTGTTGATTACATGCCATTGCTATATCTACATCCTTTACTTGTTGCAAACACACAATCAAACCATAATATTAAACCCTAGAGAAACTCAAGAAGACAAATTTGCAAAGTGTTTGACGAAATACCACAACTAGAAAACACATAAAAACCTCAATGTTCCTAGCAAATTTGGTTGGGAACATTAGAGTGGTATCAGAGTGAATTTCCTTCGTCAACCTGTGATATACATTGATGATCTAGAGGAGAGATGAATTTTGCAGATTTTACAGAGGAGATCATATATTGTAATGAGGAATATCAAGCCCTTAGTGAGACATTCAGGGTGTTGCCGCCCTATACACACTTGGGCTATCGTAGAAGAAATCTTCAATCCACTTAGTGTGTCCTTGGGGGCAAGTCTTGAGTCAAGGTGTTGTCACCTGATCCTTGACTCTTCGTCTAGGCCAACTCCTAGCAAAGCCAAGGGGGGTAGTCCCTAACAAATATACTATGGCTTTTAAGCTACTCTAAGCTAAGAAACCACTCTAGGAGTTTATTGCATAATAAAACATGAAGCATTCAACATATTCATTCGTTAGATAAGATAATCAAATAGCATAGATGTCTAATCAATAAAGATACATGCAAAATAAAGTAAGGATACAATATCTGCAAGATTTATACAATTATTAGACAATCATATTGAGAAAGAAATATTGTTCATGAACATAAAAGATGTAACCATAAAACCAGTGCCTTAAAGGTATCGTGGGCAGTTGTTGAACACGTGTTTTATTAAGGTTTATTGAAAGTAGATTAATGAAAATGTGTGGCCTCTTTAGAAGTTGTCCTTTTGTTTGGAAATTTACTGAGAACTTATCGAAGCCCCAAGGCTTCACCAATAAGTTCAATGAAGGTGTCGGATCTCCAACACGAGAAGAACCTAGATCTCAAAGTTCCCGTCTAACTTCACACACTCCCTTCATGCGGTTTCCCTCACATCAAGACAACTACTATTAAGGTTTCCCTAATTAAACTACTCCATACTAACAACTTCGGTTCTGATGAATCCCAGGATCGAGTTAGGCTCGCAAGGGTTCAGAGCATACACCGGAAATTGCGGGGAAGGTTTATTTTAAAACTTGAAAAATAAAACTGAAAGTAAATTGCAGAAAACTTGAAAGGTTTTCTAATTACTAGAAATGAAATTGGAAAAAACTAAGCTAGCATGAAAGTTATTTTGCTTAGATGAATGAAGTAGTGATTGCTTTGCAGGGTTAATTTCCTTTAAGTTTGTGTGTTTGAAAGCAAATAAAGCAACAAAACTTTGAAAGGAAAAAGGGAAACAAGAATACAACCACCACCAATCCCCCTAAAGGAGATGAATAAATTGGACACTAGAGGCCCGCTTTTATTAAACCTATTACAATTCGAGAGGATGACTCTATTTTTCTCTTTTATGATTTGGATCCTTATAGAATGAATCAATATGTTAACTAACTATTACAAAAGAGACTTTTTAGTCTTGGTCTTCAAAGGGTCCAACTTGGGGTGAAGGATCTTCAAATTTGGCTCAAAAATCGTCAAAATCCCCCTTGTATTGTGACGGACCTGCTAAAAAACAGCAAACAAAGTTTATTAGATTTGGCAGAAAACAATATAAAGAAGTACAAAAAAAGATGAACAAATTTATCAAATTTTTTCAATAATTTTTTATGCAAATAAAGGGCAATTTTGGGGGTTTTTAGAGACTTTTAATGATGCTAACTAAGCCCTTTTGGATGTTTTTTGTTGGTTGTCCTAAAACAGCAACCTAAAACACCCAAATGACTAGATATGAAATGCAATCAAATAGCAATTTTCTAACTTAAGATTATCCAACAAAATTCAGAAAATTGCAAAAGTAAACTAGATCTAATCTTTTTTTTTATTTGGAAATAAATTGAAACTAGATCTAACTTGTGCATGCAATGCTAGATAATAAAATATAACCCTTAAACTTGGATCTAGCTAATCATGCAACCGAAAAGAAAAGAGAAGGGAAGAGAGAATTCTGATTTTTTTAGAGCCTTTGATTGAGCTTTGTGAATCGTTGGGCTATGGGGTCCCTTTTGGTGTGAAGAAGAGGGAAGAATGCATTTTTCGAACTTCCTTAGAGAAACAAAGATGCAACCAAGCTCTATTGATTCTCCAAGCATGGGTCTTGTGCACTTCAAACACCTTGCAAGTACCTGCAAAAATTGGTGTTTCCTACAAAAGAGACTTCATTTACATGTTAGTTTAAGCAAAAACACAACATGCAATACAAGCATCAAGTATAAGTAAACAAATAGATAGATTAACAAACAAGTTTAAACCATCTCCTCCAATTGAATAACAATATTCTTACCATTAGCCAATATGCAATTAAAAGAAAGAGTTTTAGAGCAACATCACCTTATGTACCAACATTCATCCCGGTATTATGCCCAATAAATAATCTGACTGAGTAAAACCCTCTGGAATAGGCTAAAGAAGGTGCCCTCGGCCATACAAAGAATACCCAGAAGCCCCTTTTCTCAGATTCCTTCTCTTTCCAAATCAAGCTACTCTCCTCAAGGTGGTCTGCCCTCCTGCTAGAAACCCTCACTGATGCGCACCATCTCTCTCTCTAAGCCTGCTACTGCTGTAGAATCTACCTGTAACTGGAATAGACTGATGTAGAATGGTGAGGGAGGAATCTTTCACCTCCGTGACCAAGCTTGGACCAAGTTGGGTGGGATCTTTCACCACCAAGCTGATCTCTAGGGTTTGTTAAGTCAAAACCCTCAAAACTCCCAAGTGCATGGGCTCACTAGCAAGAAGCCAGATATCAAACAGATAAACAACATAATGAGAGAATAGAGGCCCCTATCTCTCTTTTATCCTCCCTGCTCACCTTGTCTCTCCAAGTGACTTTTACTTTATTTAATTATTAATTAATTAAATCACTTTAATTAATTAATTAACCATTTTATCTCTAACAAGTGGTTTATCCCTCCTTGTGGCTTCTCTGGCCACTGAAAGTAACTTCTCATCATCCTATCCTGTAGTGTTATTCCTCTCGATTCCGATGAGCTATTACACTAAGAGGTTCCTCCAAGTATTATGCCCAATATGACCTCCTTAGTGAATTTAATTAACATATAGCCCAAAATAACTCAAAATTACGGAAATCGTCGGAATGCCACGAAACCAAAGCCAAGTTGTGCGGAATAGATCATGATGATGAAATAAGATGAGCGATTCAAGTTGGACCCCATAAAACCCCTCAATAGCCCTTGTACTCGCTATCACCTCCATCTGGCTACTTCGGTCATCACAACACTCTGTAATATAATGATGTCCCAAAGTGGGAACATTACAAACCTCCTCTCTCCCTTCAATCTTTGAAGGAGCACCTTGTGAACTAGATTACCTCAAATCCTCATCAAACTTCACATCTCGACTCCACATAGTCTCTTGTTGTGTTGGAACATCAATCCTATAAGTTCTAGAAGCATCAATATATCCAACAACACAATATGCTATCACAAATCTCAAGCCTCCAAAGAATTATGACTACCTATGAGACTGAAGGACCATAACTCAAGATCATCAGCAACTTGTCAAACCCCATCATCCCTCAAGTCAACATCGGAGGGCCAAAATCTTCAGACACCACATCTTGAGTTGTTCAGGACATCATGCAAAGATAATCATATCTCCCTACAAGACAAAGACAACCGAATAAGATCTATCAAAAACACAAAGATAGAAGTCTACACAAGTCAACTCATTGATCCTAAAATACCAAGCTCATGGTATAGGTAACAAGTTACAACCTATAGGGCTATCAACAAACTATAATCATGGGTATTTCGCTCGTGTTCCTCAACCTCCGACAACTAAAGCGACAACCTCAACAAGGTCACCTCCCTCTTTCTGAGAGAATTCTATAGCAAGTGTAACATCAAGGTCAACTCTCTCTCCCTGAGAAAGTCCAATCCTATCCTTCTACTCTACAACACTCCCATCAGTCGTAATCCTGGAATCAATCATTGATTCCACAATAGGCTCTAAACTTGTCTCCATGGCATTCTACATATGCCTCCTTCTCATAGGCCTCCTCAAAACTAGAAGGCTCATCCAGCTTCTCATTGGAAGGTACAAGTGCCATAGGATCAAAAAGAAACCTATAGAAGCCACCAACTCGCACACCTCTAGCTAAAATCCTCAAACTAACTAGACTACAATCACTGATAGTGCATTGTTGTCCCTCAAATGAAACTCTGCACGGATCTACCAAACAAAAAACTGAAAGAAGATTTTTCTTCAACTCGTGAACAAACAAAACATCGTTCACCTCAAGAACATCACCTAATGCCATCTGAAAGAAAATGGATCCCAATCCTTTCACATGATATGTAGCATCATCACCAAACTCCACACACATGCATCCCTCTTGCTCTTGAAGCCTACTAAAGAGTTTCTTGTCACATGTCATATGTCTCAATGCCCCAATATCCACATGCCATCCAACACTTGACATGGTGTTACAAGATAAACAAGAGACCATGGAAAAGGCAATCTCACACTAGAATGATCCCTTGTCCACTCCTACTACAACCTATTTGTTCTTCGCCTTCTTCTTCTCCTGACACTGACAGGCATAATGTCCCATTTGGTGACACCTAAAACATTTCACCTTACTCAAATCTTTCGTTCATGTACTTGAATCTCCTTCTTACTCTTCTTGTTCCATTTCTTCCTTCTCTTTGTCCTCCTAACAAAGGTTACTTCTTCTACCCCCTTTTGTTGAACTAAACAAGTTTCCAACCAAATCTCTTCCTGCATGAAGTTATCCTAAAGATTCACAAAATCAAGCAAAGTCTCACAAGCAAAAACACCTTGGACAAAAGAAATCCAAGACGGGGCGAATCCATTCAAAGCAATGGACACCAACTCCTTATCCTCCACCTTCATCCCTATGACAAACAATTGATCGCTCAAATATGTAACCTTGGTAAGGTAGCTCACCACTATATCTATCTTACTCATGCAGACCGCAAAAAGTTTGTTCCATGTCGAGAAACACAAGTACTTTGAATTAACCAACCAAAGCATAAACCATATATTTACCAATCGTCTTCTCTACAATGTGAGGGATGAAGTGATCCTTCATCGAATCAATAATGATTCACTTTTCCTTAGCCTCCTCCTTGACATGAGCAACCAACATTTTTTGATCGGTTGGGGTAGCTATCACATTCTCAACATGCTCCCAAATCTTGGCTTCCTCCAAAAGCATTTGCACCTTGATCTTCCAAGGTATAAAATTGAAAGCACCATCCAACCTATCACACTCACTAAGTACAAGAGTCATCATCTTACAAATCTGAAGCACGCCCCAAAGCAAACATCAGCAATAGATGAGTAGAACAACCCTTCAAGGGTTCAAGTGCTTCTCCCAAAATGACTTAGGGTACCACACCTAACAACTTGTAAGTTGGTCAAGTACCACTCCCAGGTACAATCCAACATAAACATTCAACTCCCAATTCACCTTGCTTCCACCAAAGAAAGAGTTGAAAGACGCATTTCCAATCACTTGCACCTTAAAAGAGAGGGAAAGGCGCCTGAAGAGTATGAAAGGTGGCTTGCATCAAATAGTCTACTAGTTATAGTGGTGCATCCTGCAAGAAAAATGCCCTAAGACATCCATCACTAGAGCTTGTTGTCAATATTATGAAAATAATGAATGATATGCCCTCACTAAAGAGAATTTCATTTCATATTAAGCCAAGCAAGCAAATCTTTCTTGCCCCATAAGGAGGGCCTCCATCTTTTCTTCACTCGCAATGGCGCCAACAATTGTAGCAAAAGTTTTAAGGCAACACAATGGTGCCAACAATTGTAGCAAAAGTTTTAAGGCAACGCAATGGTGCCAACAATTGTAGCAAAAGTTTCAATGCAACGCAATGTGCCTTTGAAAAAATTGCACAATAATTTTGGAATGAGAGTTGAACCATCAACAAATGAACATTAATAACTGCTCGGCATTAGGATAAGCTATCCCTCGTATTTTCCCTTGTATTCAAGCACCTTTGCATCAACTATAATAACATATAAATAAAGAGCCAAGGGAAAGCCTTGTTGAATAGATCAAATAAGAGAAAGTTTGTCAAATAATTGACCATTGACACAAATCCTAGAAGGACTTTGAAAATGGTTCTGACTACCTTTGTAAAAAAATCCCAAATCCAAGCCAAGAGAGCATATCCAAAATCCCACTTGATTCAATCATATACCTTCTCAAAGCCAATCTTGGGAGAGAACCTTTTAGTTGGCTTCTTTTCCCAATTCAAGACTTTCAAAAACAGTGATCAAACTGTCAAGGACCAAATGTCCTTTAATAAATCTCTTTTTTTTTGGTCAAACAATGTGAGCAGTTGTATTTCCGATGCATTTGACAAGGGCTTTGGCTAGCACTTTATAAGACCAGTTAAGAAAAGTGATAGGTTGCCAACCACCAGCAGTATCCTTTTTTTATCAATGTTGCATGTATTACTTCAAGGCCAAAACAGTGCATCAAGGAACAAAAGTGTTACATCACCTGAACAATAGGGGTCCCAAGAGATTCCTTCCCTAAAAAGCCAAAAAGGAAAACATATGTGTTTGCTTACCAAGATAAAGACACTCAACATTATACCAAAAGACACTAAGTTTGACTCTCACAAGTAGATACCGTTACCTCCCAAACCTGCATTCAAAGTGATAAAGCCCTAAAACACGAGTGGAACCCTAGGGGAACTCAGGAAGGCTACCCATTGTCACCATAATAGCTCTTCTCTCACTTTAGGTTGGCTCTCCTCTAGCACAAGGGGGGTTCCCCTAGTAAGAGTGTAAGATGAACTTTAGAAATGAGTCAAGATTAACAAGTAAGAGGAATGAGAGGTATGGAGAGATGCATATTTAGGTTGTTACAAAGATGCCCTAACTAACCACATGAAATCTTTAATATGCAGAAATTAAAGAAGGGGCCCTTCCAAAGGTGCACCACTTCAACAATTACAAATCAACCACAATTATGTGCAACCACTAAACAATAGAAGATAGCAATAGATTTTCACACAAATGACATATAATAAACCTAATATTGAACATGGATGAACAACAAGTCACAAGGAGGGTTTCACCTCAGCCTTATTTCTTCTTGGAGGAAAAATGCCCTTCTTCAAAAGATCATTACAACATATTATTTGGAAGAGTAACTTCAATAGACATATACATCCATGAAAATGCAAAAGAAAATGATGAACCTCAAACCTACAAGCCCTTTAACTTCATCCTCTACTAGATCTTAAACTAAGGTCAGAAGGGGATCTCCCTATCAATCAAACCATACTAAATAATGGAGAGAGCTTCTCTTTATATAGATTTTAGCTCAAACTCTCATTGCAATAAAATAATAATGACTTAGATCTCATTTTTCCTCTAAGAACAAATATTAAATTACATGGACAATAAGTCTTTTCTAGGAGGGCACTCCTCAACAAATAATAAAAAACACAAGATCAAGAGTATGAACAAATGTTTGATGCCACTTGTCTTGCTCTCATGCAAAACACTTCCTAGGATTATGCTTGTTTGACCATGCAAAATGCCTCCTTGTGCCAATTGTCATCTCCTCATACAAAACATTCCTTTTGAAAATGATCCTTTGACTAAGCAAGTGGATTTGTTATGCCATGTGTACGTCTTCTCCTTGGAACGCTCTTCAAGAGGCTCACCTTCCAATGATGTACATCAAAATAACAATAAAAAACCAAGTCAATGGAGAGCTCCTTAAAATATGGTTCCATCTTTGCTTGGGATAATAAAATGATGCCATGCGTCTTCATTGGGATTGGGGCACTCAAAACAAACCAATGACCTCCTCAAAAAACTAGTCTCATAGGTGAATGTGCAAAACAAGGTCCATTGGTTGTTATAACAACCCCTCAAGATAGGGCGACCTCAAACCACATGCCTCATGGATCCACATGCATGACCATTAAATGTCCTCCAAACAAGGCCTTAGGATGGAGTGCTCTAGGGATATGTGCCAAAAGATGTGAAGCACTCCTCAATAAATGTAACCACCATAACCCTTGGAGCGTTCATAAAGGACCACGTATAAACCACCACCAATAAAATAATGATAAAGACCATATCAAAGGGAGCACTCCCCAAGGAATGTAGTTATTCCTCCTTGGATGGTTACTGGATTTGCCTTAGAGCCCCTTGTACCCGTACCGAATTCTTCTCGAATTGAAATCTCGGATTCTTCGATTTTTTCTGTTTTGGGGATCAGATCTGTTTCCTGAAATTGGATCCATTTTCGATGACAGAATTGAAGAATATTTCATATTTAATTCAGATTTCAGCAAATTTATAGCTATAGCTAGTGATTTAGGAAAAAAATATTAAAAATACATAAATATATATAAATTAGGTTAGGGTTCTGATTCCCCGGTTCCTAATTTTTGGACGAGCACTGCACCCGCTCCGGATTCTTTTGCCAATTCCGATCGCACCCACGGTTCATGTAACCTTGCCTCCTTGGAATGCTAAAGTAATGCCAAATGCCTCCCTTGGAACTAGGGTGCTTCTTCAAAAGTGTGCTTTGACCTTGATTCAAAAGCATTTATAACCAACTCATCCTCTCAAACAATCTCAAGAATAGTGCATCCTAGGAATATGTGCAAAATAGTGGGCAATGGTTGTGATAAAAACCCTTCAAAGGTAGGATGCCCACCTAGATCCATGTGCAACATAACTAAATCATTATCCCAATGGAAGGCCTCAAAGATGGTGTGCCCTCCACATGTGTGCAAGAGATGGAGCACTCCTCGAGATATGCAATAAATCATAGATGGGGCATCACAACCTAGGGTGCTCCCTCCAAGGATGATAAGTGTAATCAATCCATGAAGGGCGCTCCTCAAACTCTCCAACATCTCTCTACATGATGTGGTAATGCCTCCAAATATGTGACTGTACCTCGGGATGTGTGAGATGCACCCTCAATAAACTAATATGCATGAAAATATGCCAATAAGGGCTCAAAAGGGAAGAAATCTGCCACATGTGCCACCACAAATAAAAAAATATGTAGTGATGCCTCAAAAAGGTGATCCTCAATGAAAGATTACACATCAAAATGTGAAATTAGGCCTCCAAAAGCCATATCTCCCAGAAACAACCTGCTGAAAAAGGTCTTCAATGATGGTACAAGTCTTCATGCATCATGAGCAGTAACAGTGCCAACTCCTGCTTAAGCTCCTCAAATCAAGAAGGCTAAAAGAAGAGAGGTCCTTCTGAAAAGTGACTTTACACTGATGCTTCCACAGAAAACCAATAGCAAGCAACTGTACTGAATCATGAATGTCACAATGATTTGCAGCTATCCCAGACCATCCAAGTATCACCCAGGAGAGGACCTTTCCATGAAAGCGGGGCAGTAAAGAAGTGAAATTCAGTTTGAAACCATGTCCAAAACACCTTCACGGCCCTACATCTTCAAAACAAATGGGTCCCTTTAGGAAACAACTTGATAATTCCTGCAATGATGAGCTCCCTCATGTACCCTTCCTTCCAATGCTTCATCATGAGCTGTTAAATAATGCATAAATTTCAATTGTATGAAGTTTCATCAATCAGATTGTTTCATGGAGTCTAATAGATGGATTTACATAATGTATTATGAGCAATATTGTTGACTGTTCAGGAGATGCATCAAGCAACATCACATTGGATGTACCTTATATGATTCATTCTCTTTGAGCCGGGTTGACACTTTTTAGGCCAATTAAGGGCATTAAAGCAATTTCAATTTCAATTTCTAGTTTGGGTGTAGTATTCACTGTAAATATTAAATAATTGTGCAGGCACAGAATTTTGCTATGAATGTGATTATGTTCATAGTTAGCTGCTGAATAAAACATAATGTTGACTTCTGAATTTCAGGTTGATCACTTTTTACTTCTGAAGCTTTTCAAAGTTGGATTTAAATCAATCATTTAGCAACATACATGTAACAAAGAACAAACCATACCATCCTTGTGTTTTTGAAATCATTTGCCGAAAAATGCCCAGCCATGTTTGGTTCCCCAATGTCTATTTGTTTAAATTGTCCTTGCCTTTGCAAATCCAGGTCTGATAGTCCTTCTAAATATGAATTATGTTCAGCCTTATCAGCATGCAGCTGATGTGATAAAACAGTATTTAATGGATCCCACGGTGCATTTGCAGAGGCCATATTTGTGCTTTCATTTCCATAATGGTCCACCAGACCAGTGTTCTTCCAACTCCATAGAGTCTGCGCTCGTTGATTGACATCAGCTATGGATTGCAAAACATTTACGTTTTCACCATTGCCACTTAGAGTATTGTTTTCAGCCTTTGCATTTTGTTGCTTGGAGCCAACCTGGCCCACAACTTCATCAGCAATCTGGCCATTGATGTTACCATGCTGTGTTGCTCCTAAATCACAAATTGTCTCCTGGTCACTATCAATTGAATTTTTTGAAGATGAATTCCACACATGTGAGCTATTTTGTTGCTGAAATACAGAGTTTTCAATGCCTTCAATATTGGCATTAGAATGTTGAGTGGAATTATTATCTACCATCTGACAGCTGCTTTCTGGCATTTGTTGATGCCTTTCTGAATTATTCTGTATAATAGCAAGCTTAGTACTGAACAGCTCAGGGTCGTTTTCTGGCATCAAATGGTGCATTTGCATAATGTTTTCTAAATTATCTGCACCAGAATTATGAGTGAAGACTTTCATGCAACTTTCTTCTTGCTGCAGAGACTGCCCATCCTCGTATGCTTTATATTTTGCATCATTCTTTACTTGAAGCTGGACAGATAATCCATTGTCAGTATCTGTGTAACAACTTCTAGGATTTAATTCCTCAATTTTTTGCTGATGATTTTCCAAATGGTCATTTTTTGAACACCTGGCGTCTTCTTTCTGATGTTTTTGACACCCTTGGATAGAATTTAACCAAACATTATTCCGCTTGATTTCCTGTAGATCATTCTTTTCCTCATAACCTTGCTCATTAGAAGTCAGATTTAACATTCTTTGAGAATGTTTAGTTTCAGAATAACGTTGGCAGTAGTTCCACGAGTGATTATGTTGCCTTCCATCCAAATTTGTATACTTGGAAGGCACATTTTCCTTAGAAGGTAGATGTTCTGTGACTACAGGTTTCCAGAAACTTTGATGCATCTCCTCAAAGTCTGCATAATCTTGAAGATCAAAACTCTCTAGAGAAACAACTTGATGGGAGCTCTGGTCATCCCTTCGACTAACTTGCAACGCCAATTCATGAAAAGACTGACAAGTATTATCCAATTGTAACTTACTCTGATTGTTAAACTGGTTGCACTCGAATCTTGAACCCAGCTGGGCTGTTGATTCTAAGCTTGTTTGTGGCAAACATGGAACACCATAGATTTCAGCCATGGCATTAGCATGATTAGCAAGGAAAGAACTTCCTCTGAAGGAGCCAGGAACTTTGATACTATGTTCATCCCAAATGATTTGCTTTTCATTATGAAGCAACTGCAAAGTACCAGCAGATTCGAATGGTATTTTCTGCAAAAGAACAGGATTCAAATCATCGCATGGCCCAGCTTCAAAGGAAGAAATCTCTGCCAACGCTGATTGCATGAGTGCACTCCAACTACCATGTTTGTGTGCTAAATTATTCAAAACCTGGATACATCCATCCTGAAAGCCACCTTGATGCACAGATTTCCCTTCATTTAAGCTATTTGTTCTGGAATCAGAACTAGCTACAGTATGGCCAGCATTTACGGAATGGCATCCGGTCTGCCGAGAATCGCAAAACATGGTTTGCGATGATGCATCTGAACTAACCAAGCAATGTGAATAAGCAAATTGAAGCTCATCCTTCTGCAATGCATCTTCAGCCCAGTTCTTCTGTTGATTCTCAGCAAAGTCCTGTTCCTGCAAGTTTGCACACAGAAAGTTTCCTTGTTGCCAATTGCTTAATAGCAAGCTAGTCTCTGGAGTCTGTGAAAGGTTGTGGTGAAAAGTCTGCCCAGTTAAATGTTTGATTGCTACCTGCTGTCTTGCACATGAAACATTGTCTTCAGGAAAGGATGTATCAAAATAGTTTGCCTGATGATTACCTACAAGGGATTCTCCCAAACCTGAATCACAGGCTAATGGTTTTCGTAACTGACTTGCAGTAGCCAGAGCCTTGTTCAATGGACCAGGAATTTCAATAATCTTTTCCTGTGAACTTGGATGCAGATCCAATGGTTGCAAAGCTGCATCCTCAACATTACTGACTGCGGGATAATAAACAGAGGAATCTAAATGTGTACCATCTAAAGGCAAAATCTGTGAAGCTAAACTTGGATCTGGGGGCATCAAACATCCAGCGGGTGAACCATTAGTGACCCAATTCAAAATGCTGGCATTGAAATGTTTCTCGGTACCTGGTAAAAGAGGTGAGCTATAGCTCATCACTTCCATCTGCTGTACTGGGATACTTGCCTGCACAAAGTTAGACAATTCATGCAATGAAGATCCATACAACCAAGGGGGAAACGGATCGCTTGAACATTGTTTTCTACTTGGCATGAGCAGTTGGAGCTGTTGCTGATGTCTAGAATACATATCTAGCTGCTGAAATGGTTGCTGCGGTTGAAGCTCCTGCAATTGCTCCTGATAAAAATATTGCTTTTGCCACATCTTCAGGTTATCTACTGCATCCTGCTGCTTCACAATAGCTCCATGCTGACTGAAATCA
Source organism: Picea engelmannii (assembly GCA_009831015.1). Lineage (NCBI taxonomy): Eukaryota > Viridiplantae > Streptophyta > Pinopsida > Pinales > Pinaceae > Picea > Picea engelmannii. The sequence continues at coordinate 608,465 of ML777315.1, forward strand.
TAGTTAGCAGGAGGTTCAATGTTTTCCAGCCCTTCAGAACTGCTGCTGCTCTGATTAGGGCTTTGACCTATAGTATGTTCTTGTAATCCATTACTACCACCAAAGATTCCTGAACTGAGATGATGTGCCTCAGATATGGCAACAACACCAGCAGGTGTTGATTGATTTGATTTATAATGAATGATAGGAGACCCATCATTCAACAAGCTATCCAAATTAGGTGGTTGGCTCCTTGGCTGGCTTTGGTTAACATGATGGTTTGGACATGCTTCAGAAATTTTTCCACTTACAGCTGTATGTGAGAGATGTCTCCCATCATTACCGTCTGCAGACATTGGTGGGAAGGGCATCTCTGATCTTAAATTCACGCCCTTACTAAAGATTCACATTGGTTGATGTGATACTACAGATATACTATCGGCATTCAATGGAACACCATCAATAGATAACAAGATTTTATATCTTCTGCCATAAATAAGAACACTAGTTGCCATTACTAGTGAAAGAATTCCATACTAACCAATGTGATAATCAATAATAGACTGAATCAAAATGCAGATATAAGCAGTCCAATCCTTTTCTTTGACAGAAAATAAACCATGCACACAAATGGATATCTGGGCATCAAGTGGTAGCTGAACTTGAGATGATGTCAGTTTTGGATCACCTTCTTACTCCTGCTAAACATAAATATATGCAAAATATTCGCAAAGCAGATCAGTCTAACACTATTCTGACACCCCACTCCGTGACACTCAAGGACAATAAAATAGAAAACTATATATAAATCATCATAATTATCAAATGAAAAACAAGTTACTCTTATTTTATGAACATAAGTCAGAAAAACTCTTTCATGTCCATTTTTTCCTTCCTCCAATCAACATTCTTCAAGCATTCATCTAAAATTAATAGAAAGAGGTATCTTATTAAGGTGACAGTGATAGGATAACCTCTTGTTACGCCAATTTGCTTCCCTTAGCCTTTCCCTTTGGGACAAGTACAAATTGAGCGATAACATTTTGGCGCCGTTGTCGGGGAACACTGAGTCAATTCTCCTCAAAGGCGACACTTTTCGGTAAGCCTTTCCTCAAAAGCCTTTATTTTACAAAGCTTACCTGGTGACTCCACTGAGGGTGATCCCCTCATCCCTTTTGATAGTTTCAAGAAAACTATCTGGCGACTTCACAAATGACGACCCGTAGCGGACGTCAGTACACACTTTCCTCTTCTCTCGTAGTTCCTATTGTTGAGTTTTGGATACCTTGGAAAGTGGTCCCCATGTGTTTAGGAGTCTCTAAACACAAAGGGGGAGACTTTTACCCTCATACTTTACTTTATGATTCTAATTTCACTTTGACTTAGGAGCTTTAAGTCAAAAGTGAAAT
>ML777315.1:615011-629506 GCA_009831015.1 Picea engelmannii
AAATTTGCAATTCGGATATTGAGCCAGACATGCAGTGCTTCTGGGTGTGAACGCAACTGGAGTGTTTTTTAGTGTATACACACCAAGAAGAGAAACCGTTTAGAGCAAAAACAGTTGAATGATATGGTATTTGTTCAGTATAACCTTAGGTTGAGGCGCAACCAATTGATGAACAAGACCCCTGAATCCAGCAACATATTCCTGGATGATGTTGATCCCTCATCAGATTGGGTTGTGGAGACTCAGCCAACAGCTTTTGACCATGAAGACCTTTCTTGGATGGATTTGGATCCCGAGCCACATCAAGAGAATGTGTGCATCGATGTTGCACCTGTATCTTTGCCTTCTGGACCAGGGGAATTAAGCCAGGCTCAGAATCCCCCTGTTGAGACTACTCATGTTGAGAATGTAGATGATGACTCCGAGTCTGACTCTGAGTCCTCTGAGGCTTCCTTTCAGTATGCAGATTCAGATTATTAGATTGTGTAGTCTCTGACTCTCTAGTATCTACTCTCTAGAGTTATTTTTGGACTTTATAGGCCATTTAGAGCCTTTTTGATGATGTATTTTGATTCGAATATTCATATGACTATGGACTCATGGAGTGCACTTACTCTTAGTGCTATTTTGGTTTTATACGCTATTACTTGTTATATATATATGAGAAACTTTGCAAATTTGTGTATAATGGTTTGGATTCACATGGATGCACATGAATATATATGAGAAACTTTGCAAATTTGTGTATAATGGTTTGGATTTTGGAATCGGATTCGCATGGATGCACGTGAATATATATGAGAAACTTTGAAAATTTGTGTATAATGGTTTGGATTCACATGGATGCACATGAATATGTATTTTTTTTCAAAATTTGAATATTTTATGTATTTTTAGTGACCGGTTTTTTGATCCGGTTTTTTTCCGGTTCCGGTTTTTGGGGTCGACCGGTTCGGTTTTGGTAACATTCGGTTCAACACTCTCATTAGCAAACTTCAACCCAATTTTTTCCCAAAGAGCGCTATTCTCCAACATTACCTTAACTCCTTTGAAGGAACTTTACAATTTACCCTCAAGGATCGATTACCTACAACCCTAGAAGAAGCTCAAGATGTTGCCTGCCAAATTGAAGAGAATCTTAAGTTCGGTAGTGCCATCCATCAGATCAATTTTTTGAACAATGATGACATCTAGGAGCCAAATAAGGAAAGCATGGGAGGACTAGAGCATGACCTCTCAGAGATTCTAGAGGTAGAAAACAATACTTTCCATAGGAAATGGAGCACAGGTTTCTCAAACATGAAAGATGCCTTAAATTTTTCAAAACAACATGCACCCTCTAAGAATCTAAGTACCTCTGAAGGAATCACTCAGTTAGAAAGGTCACTATCACAAATCCAAAAGCCTCTTTCTATGAGACCTCAAACAATAAAATATCATACTCCAAGAGAACAAATTTGTCTGAACACTTTGAACCTACAAAATGTTGCAAGACAAAAAGATGATCCTAAGCCATGGTCATGCAAGGACTCCTATTTTGAACGTTATCACCCAAAGGCTACTCATGAGAAACCTAATTTTGTAGATTCCATATTCACCTTATTCACGCCAAGTCAAAACCAAGAAAATCAAGACATGAGGAAGCCTAGGGATTGAATACTTGGGCCAAACAAACGAGAAATCAAGGGTAAAGCTTGAAGAGCCCCAGGTGTATGCTAGCAATCTACCCGAAAATTTCCCAAAACCTAGCAATAATAGGACCAACCTGAGCACTAGTATGGCCTATATCTTACAAAAGGTTAAAAGGATTCGTGAAATGTAGGAAATCCCTTCTTTGACAAACCAATCCCAAATGACCAACTATCGTTCGAAGAAACTTCCACACTATTACAAACTGGTCATTGTGAGCAAAATGAACAAACACCCTTTCTCACTTCCCTGCTAATAGATGATCATGGTCATAGTGACTACAGCTCGGTAGATCCATGCTTATTTCAAGGTTGGCCCACTCTTACCTTCACAGAAGAAGACAGTATTAGTGAGATAACATGGACTAAGGGAAAGGGTGACCAAAATATTCCTAGCAATCACGAGAACAATATTGCACTAGGTAATGAAGAGGTGTTCCATTTGCACGAAACATACATAAGGGATAGTACTTTGGTAAGACCCTGCCCCATCGTTCCGGAGAAAGAAAGAGATACAAATTGGGGTGATTATCCTGATGATGCCTCTGACATCTCTAAAGAATGGGATAATTATTCTTCTACACAAGAAGATGACTATTTTATAAGGTTTAGGAGGAGAGGAGTTGGCTTCGTCAAATGGAAAGGGGATGATATCGAAACTAGTGAAACACATGAGCCAACCAAAGAAAGTCTTCCTGTATTTTCCCCTGATGATTTGCCTTTCGCTTCAAAGGAAGACTTCGATCAAATACAATGGCCAAAGAAGTTGGGACTGTCAAATTGTTAAAGAAAGAAGAAAATGACATGTTGATCAAGCCATCCCAGCAAGAAGTCTTCACAGTAGAACCCCACCCTCCTCCCTCAAGACAATACACCAGGGTTGTACAAGAAACAACCAGATTCAAGACCAAGGATTACAAAGAGGGAGATATAGTTTGGATGTGGGATACAAAGAAGGGGGAGCCTACTAATGTCAAGGGAAGTGCACAGTTTTGGCTTGGACCCTTCAGAATTGGAAGAAAGTCAGTCAATGATGCCTACTATTTGTCTACATTGGAAGGAAGAAGGTGCCCATTACCAGTTAATGGACACCTCCTCAAACCCCATCAGGGGGCAGAGACTTGACTTCACAAGTAAGTACAGGTAAGTAGGTAGGCATTTGCATTCATTGTATATACCATCTGCATTTCATGCTAGAGTAGTTGTATTTCCATTTGTATATATGCTTGCTTACTTTCATTTTTTGTACCATATATGAGCCAAGGGTGATATCACCACCCCAAATGATTACTAATGATTTTTTGTTGAGATCAAGCAGGTCAGGTCATGCCAGAGATTTTGAGGTTCTCATGCACTGTACAATAAGCACATGTCCCCGAGTTGGAGCCAGATGTTATCCCCTAACCTAGGGATAACTAAGGAGATTATGTCTCGAGGCCCACAGGTCCTAGACATGGAGTACCGAGAGCCATATTGACTTGAACCTGGCCCTTGAGGGCCCATCCTTCTTCTTCAGCGCCTCCATCTTGTCAGCAACAGCAGCATCCATCTCATCAACCTGGTCCTTCAGCAACAGTGGGTCTTGCTCCATGAGGTAATGAGTCCGGGTATCATGGTATGTGTCACTCTGATTCTCAAAACATTTGAATATGTGCATTTAATCATTTTTACTTTTGACGTGTGCTTGGACCTTATGCCTTTCCACTCATCCACACCTGGGGGGAATGACAGGATGCCCTAGCAAGTTGGTTCCCATAAGGTTTGAGTTGCCACTGGGTGGGTTCATGAAAGGTCATCGTCTATTCCCACCATACTTATCACTTTTCATCTTTTTCCCTCTCATCCATCCCCTACATTGGTTCGGGCATTGGGTTTGCCAAGCTAGCAAAGGGTTGTACCTTACCTTGTGGGAAGAAGGGGCTAAAGGCCCAGAGGGTAAAAGTAGCTGGCAAAAGATAAAAGCCAAAAGGATAAAACCTTCAGATGCTTCGCCCATGGATCCCCGAGAAAGCAAATAAAAGGCTTCTCAGCAAGAAACAGAGGGACCCATAAAATAATAAAATCAAGACCTAGTTGGAGGATAGGGGGTCTCATCACGAGCCAGCCTATTAGGTCCATGGGCATGTAGCGGTATGACACTACCATTCAGCTGGTCACCACGCCAGGGTAGTGGCTCTTGGTGGCATAGCCAAGAGAAAGGGGGTCTCATCACGAGCCAGCCTTCTCATCTCAATGAAATGCTTGTGGGTAACATTGTCACCACTGGTCACCACGCCAGGGCAGTGTCCCTTAACTAGTCTCTTGAAAGAAAAAGCAATAAGATAAAAAGGTTTGAATGGGCTTGGAAACATTTGCATCAATGAGAAGGTGCATCTCACCCTCTTCAAAGGCACCCACAGGTAAGCCATACATTCCCCTGTCGTCACTGCACCCATTGCACAAACATCCCTACACCACCTCGTCCACTTACATGGCCTGGATTTGTCTTCACCTGGAAACATCCCACGTCCAATGAGAATTAGCCCAGTAGGACCTCCTAACACCCTCTCCGAACCTGGCTTGTAAAACAGCATAACGTCTTTGAGCACTTGTCTGGGAAAGGGGGGTTTTACGCACATGTTTAGATAACTTGATTATTAGACATGATTGACATTGCTATGATCCCTATGACTTATGAGCCCATGGAGGGCATACTTGTTGTTGTTGCAGGGCCACACCCGACAGACAGGTACACATGGGGAGATGATTAGTTCGGACCTCCATAAGGCTAAAATCCCACCAGATGGATGTTGAGACCCCAGCCAAGGGCAGACACATGTCATAGGTTTGCACCGGAGAGAGAAGAGGACGTTCCACCAGAGACAGCCTGGCAGGCCTGGACTCAGGGGGGTCTTGCCCTCCCACTATGATGTTGGCCTTGAAAGGCCCATGACGTCACCTCTGTGACCCTTGACGTCACCCAACATTTGATGGACACTTTGGAGACAGTTGTGTGCCAAGTGGCACGTGTGGCTTGATCCAGAGGCCTTGGGAGGCCTAACATTTTGCTCTTGGAGGCCAACGTCTCACTAGAGAGGCCTAACGTCACCCTAAAAGGGCATGACATCACCTATTCTGCTTGATTTAGGGTTTAATTTGTCATTTTTATGTAAAAACTAGATATTACATGTAAACTAGCCATGTCGGCCTTTTTGACCTAATTTGTAAATTAAAGGTCATTTGTATTGTATAAATAAGGGAAAATTCTCTCTTATTTTTCATCATCTTTCACTCACACTTAAGTGAGGTCTGAAATTTGCACCCTACTTTGGGTTTATTAGCTGAAATTTGGTGCGCACTTCTTGAAGGAGGCTAGTTTTGATGTATTTTAGCATTTTTCTTGGTCGAAGTCTTCAACTAGGCCTATTGCTAGATGATTCTTGGTGAATGTAAGTAAATTGCTTCAATTTTTCATTTTGAATGGTTATGGTGTATTTATCTTGCATTTCTTCCAAGATTATGAAATTGCTAGTTTAAAACCCTACGAGGCTAAAGCACATGTTATTGTTCTTGCCTTAACAACTTTTCATCTACTAGATTGTGCCAGAAACACTATTTTCTTGAAGCTTTGTGCTAAGGGCCTTGCCATTGCAACACCCTAGCATCATTTGCTTCATCTAGCCATCATCTACTTCATCCTTGAGCTAAAGAAGGAGGAAAACCGTTAGGGCCTAGGGTTACCTACTTCCTGGTGACCATTTTCCCCTTAGGGTTACCTACTTCCTAGTGGCCATTTTCCCCCTAGGGTTTAGTGATTGAAGCCTTGGGTTACCAACACTTCAATCATTGACCTTCTTGTCTCTAGCTTTCATATTATCATTTGTTCCTTCAAGATTGTCGTTGTTAAAAGAGACTCCATTAACCCTAAAAGCACTGATCTAAGCCTTGCACTTGATTGATTGATGAAAACAACTCTCCAAACTTTTACCTCAAGCTATCCACTAACCTTTCCTAACCCTAGAGTAGACAAATTAGCTAACCTACTTGTTGTTGTTACAAAAGTAAGCTACAGCCATCTATTGCAGCAATAAAAGCACTTAAAAGCAATTATAAAGTTGATTTATACACTGCCTAATTGGCTTCTGACAAATGCTAGTACATTGCTATCATTGAGTTATTATTTTTGGTCATTGTGAAGCTTCTTTAAGGCATTTATTGTGAAGCTATTATCTTATAAACATTGCTGTTATAAAATCCTATTTGCTTTATCATACATCAACTATTGTTTTTATTGATAAGTCCATGGTTTTATGAAGTACTAACATCAAATTATACTTGCAAAAGATATTGTTTTCTTGTTGCTTTGTTCTGGGCAGGTACATCTAAGCACTTCATTACTTCATTGGTTAAAACCTTGGGACTTTCTGATCAGTGCGACTTGTGAGAGGGGATACTTTTATAGACACTTTAACCTTTGCCTTCTTAAACCCCCAGGTCACCGGGGACATCTCCCCTGGGCCATCAACCCTAAATAGAAAGAGGTATCTTATTAAGGTGACAGTGATGGACGTCTCCCCTAGGCCATCAACCCTAAATAGAAAGAGGTATCTTATTAAGGTGACAGTGATAGGATAACCTCTTGTTATGCCAATTTGCCTCCCTTAGCCTTTCCCTTTGGGACAAGTACAAATTGAGCGATGACAGGCCGAAGCTGCAAATACTGCAGTCTATATTCAAAACAGGTGTCCTCATAAAACCTTGGAAGAGAAAACTCCAGAAGAAATCTTCATGGGTAAGAAGCCTTCAGTTGATCATTTGAGAATTTTTGGTAGTCATGTCTACATTCATGTACCAAAAGAAAAGAGGACTAAGTTAGAGCCCTCTGGAAAGAAAGGCACTTTTTTGGGGTACAGTAAGACCTCAAAAGCATATCTAATCTATGTGCCAGGGCAAAGGTATTTAGAGGTCAGTAGAGATGTGACCTTCCATGAGGAAATTGCCTTTCGTCGTTCCAAAGAACTTCCTTGTGATACAGAGGAGCAGGAAGCTCCATTTCCAGAACCTTCAGATTCACAACTTTCAGATGAGCAGAGGGAGGAGACCAAAGAGCCTTCAGTGGACCCCATAAGGGATTCTATTGAGTTTCCCCTAGAGAAACCTCCTGCCAAAAGGAAGCCAGCATAGTGTCATGAAATTTTAAAGGAAGCAGAAAAACATGCAGCACCTAAAGGTACTTTCAGAGAAAGCAAGAAGCCAGATAAATACTCAGGTTTGATAGCTCAGTCGAATCTTGTGATTGATTAAGAACCTTCCACTTTTGATGAGGCTGTCAAACATAAAGTGTAGAAGGATGCCATGATAGAAGAATACGAGTCAATATTGAAGAATGATGTATGGGAAGTGGTCCCAAGACCTCAAGGAAAATCAGTAGTAACCTCTAAATGGATTTACAAAAAAAAACATGCAGCAGATGGCAGTGTTGAAAAATTCAAAGCTAGATTTGTGGCTCGTGGTTTCTCTCAGAAAGAGGGAATTGATTATGATGAGATTTTTTCTCCTATTGCCAGGTATACCTCTATCAGAGTCATAATTTCTCTTGCTTCAGTTTTTTAATGGAAACTTCACCAAATGGATGTTAAGACTACTTTTCTTAATGGTGAAGTTGAGCAAGTGGTTCATATCGAGCAGCCTGAGGGTTTTATGATCCTGGGAAGGAATCCCATATCTGCAAACTCAATAAAGCCTTGTATGGATTGAAATAGGCTCCGAGAGCTTGGTATGGAAGAATTGACAATTTTCTTCATAGTCTTGGGTTCTCCAAGAGTATATAGCAGACCCTAATCTTTATATAAAGATTGTGAAGAATCATCCTGTTATCTTGGTTTTATATGTGGATGATTTGTTCCTTATTGGAGAGGAACATCCGATAGCTCAGACTAAGAGGGAGTTGTCAGCAGAGTTTGAAATGAAGGACTTGGGTCTTATGCATTACTTTCTTGGTTTAGAGGTGTGGCAGAAACATTGTGAGATCTTTCTCTCACAAAGCATGCAGTTGATGTGCTTCGCAGATTTGGGATGTTGGACTGTAAGTCCATGACCACACCTATGATTTCTAACCTGAAGAAGTTACATGATCAAGCTACAGGTTTAGATCCAGAAGACCCTACAGTATATCGTCAAATTATTGGGTTCTTGATGTATCTAGTACACACCAGACCAGACATTTGTTATGCAGTAAATGCCCTCTGTCAGTTCATGTGTAATCCAAAACACATTCATATGATTGTTGCTAAACATATTCTCAGATATGTTCGGGGGACTATAGCTTATGGACTCAGATACACTTCTAATGGAGATGTAATGCTTCATGGCTATACAGATTCAGATTGGATGGGAAGAATAGTGGACCGGAAGAGCACTTTCGGATATTGTTTCAGTTTGGGTTCAGCGATGATCTCTTGGTCCAGCAGGAAGCAGGGCTCCATAGCCCAAAGCACTGCAGAGGCAGAATACATTGTTGCAAGTGTTGCTAGTAGAGAAGCAGTGTGGCTCAGAAAGCTACTCTCAGATTTGTTCAATGTTGAGCTGGAACCCACAGCAATTCACTATGATAACCAGAGTTGTATAAAGCTCTCCGAGAATCCTGTGTTTCATGACAGATCGAAACACATTAAGATGAGATATCACTATATTCGGAACATGGTGCAAAAGAACATTCTCAGTATTCAGTTTGTTCCGACGATGGAACAAACTGCAGATATTTTGACCAAGCCCCTGTCGTTGACAAAGTTTGTATACTTTCGAGACAAGCTTGGTGTTGCTGAGAAGGAGTGTTAAAATTAATGCAACTACAAGATCCATTCTCCGGGAGGATGGTAAAGACCCTAGTTGTGATCTAGGGCCCCCAGTACATTCTTGGGTTCTTGGTCTGGAACCAAGCAGTTAGAGCCATGGCAAAAGACCCTAGTTGGGCCCCCAATTTATTGTTGGGGTTCTTGGTTAAGGACCAAGCAGTTTGATGGTATAAGTCCCTAGATGTGTTCTAGGGCCCCTGGATGTGTTCCAGGGAATCCTTACTCAGCGCTTGGATTGATCCTTGGTTGTGTACCTTAGTGGTTAAGACCCTAGTTGTGATCTAGGGCCCCCATATGTGTTCTGGGGTATCCTGGTCTAGGACCAGGCAGTTTCCTGGTTAAGTACCAAGCCGAGATGATGTGTGACCTTCTTCTTTCTCGTGATGGTCCATGTGACCTAGGAGTAGTTAAGAAGAAGGGCATGATCACATCATTGACCCTCCTCGTATGTTGGGATGATAAAAGCTTATAAATTATATCATGAGACTCATGTGGACAATTCTACCATTAAAGAAGGACTTAACCTTTGACTTTGTCTTATTGTTTATTAATGAAACCCCCTTGCTTGAGTTATGTCCCCCCTATTTGTTGATGTTGTGTTGGTTCAATTCTTTACTTCTTCCTAAAGAAAAGATGGTCGTTTTTATCTTGAAACCCCTTTCTTTGATTTGTCTTATCTCCTTGTTGACTTTTGATTTGCCATTTAATATTTTAAATTATAAAATATTATTTATTTATTTATTTGTTAGGTATTAAACCTAACACTAAAGTTATGGCAATTAGGCTAACATGTTAGCCCTAACCTTACCTACCTAAAACTATATAAGGAGTGGTCTATTCCTCATTTGACACACTCACTCTCTCTTAGCCGAGTTTTAGACTGCGGTTTTGCTGCGGCTTTTCTGGATCAGGTTACTAAGTGGCTGCGGCTCTTCTGGACAGGTCCTTTTGGGTTCTCTCAGCTCCTCCTGTGTGTGTTCCTGGTCTGCTCCAGCTACCGTGGGTTTATCCCTATCAGCTATGTTTGTTTAGCCTGTCGCTGACCTGTAAAAGTCTTTCCCAGCTAGCCGTAAAGGGTTTTCTTATTGTTGTTCCGGTACCTTCTTATTGTGTCGCCTTGCTGCCTTAATGGTGCCTCCTTAACCATCTGTTGGTGCCGCCCTTGTATGTTGCCTCACCTTGTCTGCTAGCAACCCTAATACCATTATTGTTGGGGTTGTTCTGGAACTACTGGTATTTGAAGCAGATTTCTGTGGGCTGAAATTATTAAGACCATTTGTGGTTTCTTTTCCAGCCCTTGGCTGGACAGTGTTGTTTTGCTTTCAGCCCTATTACTTGACAGTGGCATGGTCTTTAGATTCTCAGCCAGCTGAGTTGTTTTCTGGTTTACTATCCTAAAAGTTCTTGGCATTTGTCCCTATGATCATGATCAGATCTACCCTAAGGGTTTGATCCATGATCCATTAAGCTTTTTCTGAGCATACATTAAGGAAGGTAACAACTGCATATCAGGTATTTTGTTCCTTGTTTTAGCTAAGATAATACTCAGGTCTATGTTATGCTATTTATTGATTTATGTTATTAGATTATGCATCAAAAAAATTTAATGTGTTGCTGATCCAGAATTAAAGTAGCAAATGATTGGAAATTTATAAAATTATTTATGTTTCTAGCTAGTCTACTTTTTGCCCTTAAATTCTAACAGGAATTTATGGTGCATAATATTTTTTTTCTGATGAAGTTAGTGCAATCCAATGTATTTGTCACTCTTGGCAAGAAGAGTTATGTATGCAATTGTCTGCCAAAGGCTATCCTCTCATTAAGGATGCCAAAGAGTTAGATGCATTAGCTTACTCTGATTTTATTGTAGCTTTAGTAGCTCTTCAATCTATACACCCTTCCGCTTTTATTTTCAGCTTTCTTGTAAATATTCTCCTGTTAATATAAGACGTATTTTAAAACAAAAAATCTTCAACTGGTAGTGTAACAATATGATTCTCATAGGTTGCAACAAGTTACAAGACCCTCTTCTTTTGTAGATACTTCCCCTCATGGTCATTTAATGAAGGTCCCACCCATATCCTCATTTCTTTCCAATGCTATATAGTTGTCATTATCAATGTTAATGCGATTGATGGCACCACCACTTGTGTCTCTTTCTATAATTATTAAGCTTCTGACAATTAATGTGTCTAATGTGCCCTCCTATTGTCGATGCATGTACTTGTGTTCCCTATTCAAGATGTAGAGTTGACATTGTAATTGAGAGAGACACTCAATTTTGGAGAAGTCAAATAAACGATAGTTTGATAATTGATTCTAGCAGGTTGGTTAAAGACTTAACTTCTTAAGTGCAAGGTTGGGTTTGGAGTCTGGACCAACTTTGAGCATGTGAGATAGTGAAGTTCAAAATTAACAAAAGAATAGTATGCAGGTTCAATGAAATAACTATATGATGCATTATGCTCTTATATCCATTCATTCGTCATCGTCGTCGTCACACATGCACAAGCACAAACACATATTGAGGGAGGGAAGGAGGAAGATGGAAGAGAAGGAAGAGTTGGTTGATTTCTCACTTGAGTTCTATGGATTCATTATGCAGTAGTTTTGTCTTCCGATACCATGAGGCGGAGATTGGGGCATGGAAGGAGAAATACCATGGTGGAAGCGAGGTTATAGGTGGTGAGTTTTGCAGCAAACCCCCAATGACTAAAAATGACGTCCAAATTAGTGGGATCGACCCTCAAATCAAGTGTAGAATAGCTCAAAAGATGACAAAATATGAGAGTGCTCTAGGACCCTCAACATGGCATGTGTAGAGGTGACCCATGCAAGTGAAAATAACCCATCTATGCCTCGAAGGATGTGACCAATGCCTTGGGATACATGTACTACCTCGAGAACTGTGAGACTACCTCGAGAAATGTGAAACTGAGGAAGCATCTGCAAAATCATCTAGATGACCAAAGTGTGATGCGTACATGAGATAGGGGTCCATACTTAGGCAAAAGATAAGTGTGCTTTAAATAGGTATGACAACCTTTACAACATGAGCAACACTTATACATTACATACAAAGAAGTGAGAGAGATAACTCCCCTAGATCATGTGTCCCAGTAGATCCATCCCAAGATGCTCGCATGCCTACCCAGATCATAAATGACCGACGTGGAGACAAGTTACTGACACCAAGGGGCAGTCAATTGGAGCCATAAGAGCAACACATCTTGAAACGGGGACTAAAAGGACAGGCCATGATCGACCACAAGGAGTGGAGATACCACCTAGGCCCCTCACTGAGGCATAGACACTTAAGCATGGCCCAATACAATACATGAGAACAAATATAACCATACTTTTGGCTCATCATGATACAATAATGTAGATAATCTGCTCATATGATGGTTCACATCGGACGAAAAAATGTAGGGTACAATGAAGTGGATCTAAGGTGTAACAGGGACCAGAACTGCAAAACTCTGTATATTTCGTATTAATAAGAACCGGTTTTAACCTACCAGAAAAAACAGTAAAGTTTCGTCCGTCTGTAATTGGACCCAACAAAGAGAAAAAAGAAATTATGATCAAAGACTGAAGACGGTTGTCAGTTTCCTTAAAAAGTTCTAGGGAATGAGCAACGTAAAGAGATTACAATCAGAGAAAGGGATGATCATTATTCATGAATGCCTGAAGAAGAATCTTAGTTCTTGCAATGTTACCTCGTCTTCGTCAAATGTGAAAGTTCCACTGAGGTTGGAATATGCAGAGTGTGTTTTGCAAAAAGACCTCATCCAATAAATGTATAGATCAAATTTTGGAAAATAAATAATAGTTGCTGCAAACTACAGATATAAATATTGATGTAGGTTGCAGGCATCACGTTGTTGAAGGAAAAGAGAATGCTAGTTTCATTTTATTTGTTTCAAAATTATATCGTTTTGTGTCCTTTAGATGTAATAGAGTGATCGTGAATTCTGCTTAGCTAAATATTTCACGAAAGAGCTTAACTGCACCCGGGGATTGAAATTCAAAGGCCGAGTAAGGATCCGACGTAAATTTCTTGTTGCCCTGCTTCGGACGGAGAGATGGACGGAGGCTTGTAAGAACAGATGTCAAAATCCAAGCAAGGGCGACTAAGGTACCCTGGAAACAAAGGCTAAAACATACTTCCAACCCTAAGACGTACCAATTTTGAGCCTCAAAGCAAACTCAGCGAAGCACCTGTTCAAACGGGCAGTGTTTACTTTTTCAAGGCACGCTTCCAAAGTTCGAAACCATAACGCAACAAGTTTTAGGAAATGGCTTACGATAATTCGCTCGTGAAATGTAAACCACAAGTAATGCAAATTTCTATTTAATCTCTGCAAAGTAAACTATACAGGAAAGCATCCTACACGTCCATACTAAAGCAGTCAAGATATCTCCACACATTTTCCAAAATACTCAAAAATGCAGATAACAGAAAAAGAGCACTCGCCTGGAGGTCACAAGTTCGAGTCCGACGGAGACCGCAAACTTAACAACATTTTCTTTAATTCCCCTTCCATTTGCTCTTCTGGCACAGCTCCTCCTCTTTACTTCTTCCTCTGCATTTAATAGAGCCGTCCTTACAGTACGAAATTCACAAGCTCGACGGCAGTTCGAACCCTAAGAACGACATGCCGAAGAAGTTGTGGAATGGTCTCTGTTTAGTATTCTGAACCAAAAAAACGGTTTGGCGGAGCAGGGAATTGCAGTGTGTGAGTGGAGCAACAGAAGCAGGGGCAAAAGTGAGCTTCATTTGTACGAATATCTCATGTGTGGCATCCGAACCTTCGGTTCGGGAATCGAACCTCGGCCTCTGGACACTTGCCTCCTCCGGAGGGTGTTGCGCTTTCTTTATACAAATAAGTACATTTAAATAGTAGGTATTCTTATATACAAAATACTTTTTAATTCTTTGGTTTTAAGGCCGAGACGGTCTGGGGGTCGTAGGTTCGAGATATTTCTGTCGGGGTAGTAGGTTCGAGATTTTTTCTGCGGGAACTTGCTTCACGACAAAAGTGCATATACCTGGCTACAAAAATGGTGGTAAGTACTAGGTAGCGCCCCCGCATTTTTGGGCATCTAACTATTAAGTCAAATCTTTATTTTGACTAAATGTATATAATTATTTGGTGATAAATAAGCTCTGGGTTAGGGTTATAATGTATTTAATGCGTTGGATTTTATAGTCTAATTTAAAGTTATTTAAATTTGATTGTGTAAAATCCAAATTACAAAGTACTAAATGTTATGTAGTCGAATACTTATTAATTATTTTAGATAAGTTATGAAAAAAAATTAACAATAAGTTTTAGAGACATGTATAGAGAGTTTTGTATATCGGAAAAATAAGAACTTGGAAGGAAGGTTAAGATAGCAATAGGTTTAAGGTTGTTCTAGTGAAAGTAAGGATGTGGGTTAAGAACACGAAGTTAGTGGTTAAGAATATATGTTTTCTCCTGCAGGTTCAAATCTAGAGGGAGGTAGGGCATGTATACATCCGTAGACTTTAGTAGTCAAATAGTTGCACGAAGGGGGTTCCTTGTCCCATAGCAAAACTATATGTAGATATATATATAGATAGATAGATAGATAGTGTATGGTGAAATGCAAGTGGTGAGATCATAATTACTGTAACATTGAGTGAGCGATGGCGAACAGAGAGCGATGGCGAACAGTTTGGGCCTGGTTCCCTCCTTCCTTTTGGGTTGCTACTGATTAGCTTCAGTGTTTCGGGCAACTGATTATCCTTCGTATTCGGGTGGTCCAACTGGTTCCTCGATTTGGGTGGACCATTATTGTATTACTGCTCGACTACTGACCAGTCCAGGTTCCTTTGTATTCTTCTGCACCTTGTCTCCTAAACTTTGTCCTTTTGCCCCCCACCTGTCTATTGTTCTACTTTGGACTATACTGGCTCTGTAATACCCGTGACTATGACGCTCTC
>ML777315.1:650328-710727 GCA_009831015.1 Picea engelmannii
GTTCGACCACTACCTCAAGGTGTCCCCATGGCTCCAGGTAAAGCCCTCACGAGAATTGAACCTTGCCCAACGGTGAAAAACTCCTCGCTTTCCACCATTGGATCCAACCCCTTTGGGCAACACGATTATGTAATATTAATAATTTATGTATATTATATTTAATATATATTAGAATTTTTTTATTATTTTTGATTCTATAAAAAAGTTTAAGGAAATATATTAAAAATTTGGAATCCAAAAATAATATATATAGTAAGAATGAAATTCTATCATTTTATAAATTAATTTATTAATTATTTTAAGTATTTAAAAAGTCAACCTATTTGCATTTGAAATAACAAGTAATGATTGTTTTGATTCTAAAATAAAGTTTAAGGAAATATATTAAAAATCCAAAACTAACATATACAATAAAAATGAAATTCTATGCTTTTATAAATCAATCTACCAATTATTCTAAGAATTTTAAAGATTTAACTTGTTTGTATTTGGAATAGTAAGTGATGATTGTTCTTAGTGCTAATTCACCACTAAATTCTTATTAATTTTGTCACCTAAAAAAATTACAAACCCTCAACTTTCTAAGACAAGTTAGGTGTTATGATATGTTATATATTAAATTTATTATTTCAATTTCTAAAATTAAACAAACTTTACTAAATTATTATTAGTTTTACCACCTTCTAATAAAATATTAAAAATTCACAACTTTTATCTTATAACTCTTAAAATTGAATATGCTAAATTGTCATATCAATTTTTAAAATTAGAAAAAATTTTAATATCAAATTATATATATTTCAATACAAAATTTAAATTTCCTTGATTCACCAAAAATTTAAATAGAAAAGAATTAAACAAATAAACACTACATAGAAACCATTAATTAATCAATTATGATTTCACTGAAGTTATATTATGAGTAGCTTGCCTTATTGCTTTTAAATGAATTAAAAGCAACTTATATTACTATTAATTGTAGTTATCCATGTCATTAGAAGACTTTGTAATAATGGTGATAGGGAAAGGCCACTATCAAAAAGTTGTCCAAATTTTACCATTAAAAAATCTCAACCAAAACATTTTTCAAATTTTGTTGTAAATTATATAAAAACATCCTTATATTACAAAACACAATTTAACCACTAATTTAATGGAGTTGTAACAAGTGCAGCGAAGCTGCTTATACTGCCTCCTAATAGAATAGGTATATATACACATATGATATGTTAAAAATTGGATGTTATATTTTAATTTTATTTGTTAAATGTTATAATTGTTTATTAATTAATACAATTTGTATTAAATAATTTTTTTATAATTTATTAATAATCATTTTAATGAATAGATATATTATAAAATTAATTTTAATTTATATATAAAAATAATAATTATTTTTTATTTACATTCAAATTATATTAATATAAAATATTTTTCTTTAATTTTTAATAAATACGAAAACATACCTTAGACCCGCCGCATGTCATGTCGAGAGGGTAACTTACAATAATGTCATAATTGGAAGAGTCCTGCAGCAGAAGGCTTAGAAGAAAAAATATTAAATAAATAAATATTTTACAACAAACGAACAAAATTATGGTTAATAAATAACAATTCGTACCGAGACATAGACACAGAGATTTCCAAAAATTGATGGAAGCATGCATTGACGTGACAAGGAAATTCACAAACATACATAAATATGTATTCTTGCTATATTTATATACTGCGGTTTATTAAATTCTGGACGGATTATTACGTATGAAGATATCACAATCATTATAATAAGAGGTAAAGAAATTTGTAAAATATAAATTCAACCTACCCAGTCTGTCACTAGTTAATTTTGACCTCGAAATAAGTGAACGCTGCAATAACACTATAAAGTTATCAGCCAATGAAATGTAAGAAAACTCTGTTTTTTTACATATTAAAGAATAAAATTTTAAGTTTCTTATGTTATACATTAAATTTTTTACAAAATTTTTAAAGTCAAACCAAATTAATAGAGTAGTCAAAGCTAACTCATCGCAATGTATACTGCCTGGGAGGCAGTACAATGTATACTGCCTGGGAGGCAGTACAATAACTACTCTCATAGAAAAAAGTCATTAAAAAACTTTGCACAAATTTTATTATAATTTATAATTTAATTTTGTTTGATGTAAGTGAATATTTAAACTTTGAATAACACTTAAATTATCCCACACACATCATATAATAACCAAAACTAGTTGCGCCTAGGCACATGCTTATCCTTAATTGTGTTGTGCCCAAGATTCCGTAAAAGTAAAGGAAAAATGGCCGATGGTGGCAAGTGAACTAACTAAAAATTCTGGATATAGGAATAAATGGAAATTAAAGAATTCTTTATAAATGTTTTGAAATTTTTTATTTTTTATTTGAAATGCCCTGTACATTGTAATTGTTTTTAATTTAATTAAGTATATTGCATGTATATATTGTAATAGTTAAGAGCTCATTAATTAAGATCACTTTCAGCTTGATTTTCCCTCAGATTGCAGAGTACATAGTGTACAATATGTATATGAGTGTAATTAAATAAAAGAATTGTAATTAATTATTGACAAATCATTTAATGCTAATGTCTAATCATTCACGGATAGAGGAACCTAACCGTCACATTTGTAACCAGTAGAGGTTACCCGGAGGACGCCGACGACAGGGCTGCCAAGAATCGGCGGAAAGGCAGCTTTCCGACAGGGACACGTGTCCATAAATGACGCAAAAGACCCCGTGTAAGAGGTGCGTGATAGCGATTGCCCCCGTTTTGAAGTAAGAGGATACTTAATTTTAAATTTGGATTTTACAGAAACATGGAAAAGGACAGTGAGTAATTGAGTTAAGGGTGGTAGTTGGAAGAAGTGAAATAAACATTAATTAAAGTATTAGAAGAAGTGAAGCTGGCAATAACACTTCAAAGTTATCAGCCAATAAAATTGTAACAAATATATTTTTTATTTATTTTAAAATATATGAATTGAAACTTCCTAAGTTAAACATTAGAATTTCTGAATTTTTTTAAAGTCAACCATAAACTAATGTCAAATCAACCATGAACTCATTGCTATAGTCCCAGGCCTTCCGGTGTCAAAACATGTTTTGATCTTGGGTCATGTCTTAATATGAACCATTAATCTTTATCCAACACATCTAACTAAAAAAACAACTTAGTTGTAGTGTTTTGGGAAAACATGAGGCTCATTCTTTTCATCCCACATATTTTTAGAGTTATTATATATTAGCTCGCTATCATTATCCTCATTTACATTACTCTAGCCAAAGGTATCCCACCACTTGCACCTAAAAATAATACATTGGGAACATGAGAAGTCCACTTGCATGATCTCTTGTATCTTTTTTACATAACCTAACTTTCCCTTTATTAGGTTCAAATCAGAGTGACTAGCACGACTATATTGGTTGAATGGGACCTCTAATCTACAAATAAGTGTGACTCATCCATCATTGGGATCCTCGATGTGAAAATGATGCCCAGATTCCCACATATATAGGAGAAAATGCACCTATAAAAATGTGAACAAAGGACAATGTCATATGTCTAGTGACTCAAGCATTGATAAAAGCATAATATGTGTTATAATTGAAATGTGCATTATAAAATGAACAACTGACATGGAGATATTATTATAAAGATGCTACACTTGTTACTTATGTATAGTGCATCTTCTTCACCACATGGGTAATGATTGGATGTGCCATATTTCTCTCTAGTTTGGTTAGCCACCCAACTATAGGAATATATCATTTGCATATTTTCTCTTAAATGATCAAGACAAGGCATGTTTATGCCATTCAACTGCATTAATTTGTTCCCATCATTATCCCATTTCCTTCTCTTCTCTTCAAACAACGTGACCCACGGTTGCAGTGCCTCCATGTGGTAAAGGATACATTTATTAAGGGCATTGATTTATGAATTCACTCTCTATTCATGAAATTAAAACAAATAGTATGAGATCAAATAAATATCACCAAGCCTGGTGTAAACAATTACTATGTAGAAAATTGACAAAAGATAAGTATCTTTCTCTTTATCATGTACCTTTTCCCCTTGGTTTGGAGTAATTTACATTCCCTTTTGTCCTCCTCCCAATGGTCATCCCAAACCACTCCATCTGATGTGTTCTCAATTTCTTTGATGTATTCACTAGCATAATAAGATGACTCATATACGATGCATTGCTTCACCATATACTGCTTGGGTTTTGCCCTTTGTCGAACAAAACCCTTCAATTTTTTCATGTACCTCTCCATGAAGAACATCCAACAACATGAAACCACCCATGCTAATTTAACCTCATCATCTAGGTGAATTAGAAGGTGGATCTACAAGTCTATGAAACTCATGGGAAGTTCCTTCTCAAACATATAAACAATCTCAACTATCTCTCAACATCATTATGGAATGTTATCCATGTGAATCTCCTTTTATGTAATCCAACATACAAATGCATATAACCTAAATATGGTGCATCACAGGTCTTGTGGGAAGTCATTGTTTGCACAACCATGCACAAAAATAGAATAATGGCAATACAAAATAAACATGTACACAATTAATTGGAATAATATTGTGTAGTGCATACATACCCTTAGAAGATCGAGATGGTCATGTAATTTCAACCTCGACAAATCTCCTTCTACAGTGAAGCAATGTCATAGAGTTGACCTATATAAAGAAGGTGCCTTCACACCCAATATAACATCCTTCACTAGAGATAAATCATCTTTCTTCAAAATCCATGGGACAACACCTTCTTTAAAGGAACAAGAGGGATAGGGTTCTCTTGTTAGATTTTGGGGTTACTTTGAAAGTGTTTCCAATATGTTTTGGGGTACATGGTATATGTTCAACTCTTGGATTTTTCGAGATGGATTGACACATGGGAGATGGTTCGTGATAGATTTTCACATGGAGATAGCTTTCTCAATGATTTCTTGACCTAAGTTAGGTGTTGGTTTGGTATTCTTCCCTAGGGCATTGGAGTTCTCTTGACAACTGGGGGGGCATCCTTCACGATGGACACATGGAGAGGTTCACTTGCTTAGATAATTCCCTACATGGGAGGAGGAGCATTGTTAATCATAGAGGAGGGAATTACACCCTATACAACATGGGGTGGCTTGGATTCCTTTTTAGAGGCTTGGAGTTGGGTCGGGTACACTTAGGCTACAATATGTTCTTGTAGGGTAGTTGACCCAGTAGAGTACATGGCTTAAGAGGATCAATGGAGCCCGTGAAGACTTATGTCAGAGAAGTGTGGACTTGCCTTGTGTAGCTACATAATCGTGGAGCCCTTTTTATGTATGACATCACCTTGGAACATGAAGTGTGCACTTTGAAGTGGAGTGCTTCACTTGTGGAGGCCTACAAGTGTTTGTTGTAGGTTACCTATAAGGGCTTAGGCCTACATTGTATCATCGACCTCCCTTACTCTCATAAGGGAAGGATGGAGTCCCTCTCATTCATTATCCATATACTCTTCTCTTTGTACTTGTCTTCTTGGAGTGATTTGATAGGGTTTATGAGGAAACCCTAGGAGAAGCTACAAAGGGAAGGATGGTGTCTTTACTAGAGATTTCTCTTGTGCTCAGGGTTTGTTATAGCGGAGAAGAAGATGTTGGAGATGATAACATATCATCCACTCATCATGTATTTCACTCTTATATAGATGTGATATTTAGGAGGAGTGCACACTACTCTCTCTCTCTCTCTCTCTCTCTCTCTCTCTCTCTCTCTCTCTCTCTCTCTCGCTAGGGTTTATTTATCCTCCTGGAGTATCTTGGATAATCTTAGAAGTTTGGGTTTGGGGTTTATCCCTTTATTTATCCTTCTGGAGTATCTTGGATAATCTTAGCAGTTTGGGTTTAGGGTTTATCCCTTGGAGGTTTGAGATTAGGGTTTTGTGATAAAAACCTAGGGTACATTTTGTAAAGAAGAAGAAGATAAGATGACGTCTTGCCTTGGAGTACTTGTTGGAGTGATTATTGCATGTTGGAGCTACTTGGTTGAGCTAGGATTTTCATTATTTCCCTAGCTAGAGTTTTGAAGAGTTAGTGGTTTGTATTAGCCTTGATATAAGGCTATGGTATGTATTGAAATTTTTCTTGAGCATATTAATGGATTTTTTCACTATCCAAAATTGTGCAATTTCTAGACTTTATTTTCAGCCATATGTGTTCTTCATGTATTGTTGTTTACAACTATATATGTCTTGATTATTTGACAGAAGTAAAAGGACAAATTTGTTGAGTGATTTGACATCATCATTAAAGAATTAAAGGGTTGTTTTGTTGCTTCTATATATGTTATTTTACTGTTGTTATAACCACTGTAAAAGTGAATTTTCAAATCTAGTTTGTGTGATCAGTTTCCCTAGAGGGATGGAAAGTTATCTAGACAATTTGGCATCTTTTTTCCTTTGATTTTCTAAGAAGATTGAGTTGTTAGGAAGTTGAATATTGTTCTCTTTCCACTATTATTTTATTATGTATTTTATAGTAACCCTAATTTTGAAATTCACGGGGTAAAGATCCAGGAAACCTCTAGGTTTATAGGTGAAGTTTTCAATTTTTCATTAAATCTCCAATTCAGAAAATTTCAACATAGTATCAAAGCTTATTGTGGATAAGATCACTCTAGAGTAAGAGGGAGCTTGAATTTATATTAAGGATTACCTAGGAAAGGTGATTGACTTTGTTGAGGTTGTTAGGTTACAAATCCTAGGTTACTTGGGAGAAGTATCTTAACCCTTGGGAGGGTTGTTTCTACCTCATATATCGTTGATTTGGTGCACTTGAGACTTGTTTAGGATGTAAACGATGGTGCTTGGTCTTAGAGAGTGTGACAGGTTGGATGCAATTTCCATTTTTTTTCCATGGAAGCCCATGCTTCAAATTATTATGGAAGGGGTTGATCTTTGGAAGCGTGTTGAGAAGGAGATTCGAGAACCTTTCAATCTAACACCAGTGTTTTTTCATCAGAAGAAGGAATCCAAAGTGAAAAGAATCATTCTTAATTATGTGAAGAATGATTTCATATCATACATTTCAGATAAGAAGACATGTAAGAAAATGTTTGATTCATTAGTTGAGTTATTTTAGAACTCTTGTGCTTCTTAAAAAATGTTTTTTTCAAAACCAACTTTTATCCATTCACATGAGCAATATAGATACTATGGTGATATACTTGACCATGCATAGTGAATTAAATGATTAGTTGGTTTCCATTGGAACAAAGGTGTAAGATTAGGAGCTGGTGTTTATTGCCTTAAAGGGACTTGCTCCTTCTTTGATTCCTTTTGTTCATGGTGTTTTTGCTTGAGAGAATATACCAAAGTTTCCAAAGCTTTGGGTTGATATTATGTAGGAAGAAATTAGATTACAATATTGTTCAGAGAAATAAGGGGGAGTAAATTCGATTGGCCTCGTCGGGAAGACGAAGACAAGTAGCAAGAAAGGCTTCAAGAAGAAGGATGGGACAAATAGAGGAAAGAAACACTTGAGTAAGGTGATGTGTTTCCAATGTCACGAGATGGGACATCATGCCAGCTAGTGTCCATTGAAGCAGGGAAAGGGTGTGAAACATGTTGCATCTAGGATTGTAGCAAGTGTAAAGGAGGTTAACTCTCAATTTGAGACTACCTTTTCCATGGCTTCTTGTTTATTATCTAATACTATGTCTAGTGTTAGATGGTATGTGTATGGTGGAGCTTCAAAGCACATGACATACGACGGGTTTTTGTTCAATAAATTTTAGGAGAAAGAGGAAGGTATGACTTTGGAGCTTAGTGATGATGTTACTTATCCTCTGAGAGGAGTTGGCTCCATTTCTTTTCATAGGCCTTAAGATGATATTCTTAAGATAAGTGATATTAAATTTGTTGTTGATTTGAGGGAGAACCTTCTTTCAAAGTCTTATATGACATATGTACATTGGATAGTTGCTTTTGAGGGACATTGATGCACCAACAATTATTCTAGTCTAGCTAGTCCAAGGACCCTGGCTAGAGGGGTGAGAGAGGGTGGCCTTTAAAGGTTACTTATTGATTCAATAACATGTGTACATTCCACTAAGAGGTTGGATGATTGATCTTCTAGTCTTCAAAATGATCAAGAGCATATACGAGCTCCTATATATTTAATGAGGGTGAGCATACCTCTTGGGAGATATGTCAATCATGTTTTATTGTTTTCTTCCATTTGTGAGTCTTCCAATTTTTCATTGGAGGAGAGGTGTGATACCTTGATGGAGGATGATGTTGATTCCAAGTTTGCAACTGACATGAGTATCATAGAGTACATGGACATGGTTGATCGATTCTTTTAGACATAAGAAGTTTCCCATGATGTTATGATTGATTCAATATTCTCTCAAAATGAGGGATTTGACCTAGTTCATATTGCTTTAGTTGTTGGAGGATTTGAGGTGCTTGAGAGAGATTCTCATGTTCATAGGTTGTTTATGGCCTTGCAAAGATTGTTACATATACCGTGAGTATGGTATTCCATAATTTAGGAGTTGGCTTGTGAGGATTTCTATCTTTGCGACTTTAATAGATATTATCCACTTGTATTGATATTATATGGAGATATGATTATCTTTAGAAAATGTCCCGAAAAACTTATGATGTGGTACTAATCTTGGCTCGTGATGTTGACTTGGAGGATTTTGGAGTTTGGAAAGTTTTTTTTCTAGGGTTATGTTTATTCATATTCATAGGTGGTCAGCATTATTTGGAGGATCTAGATGTGTGATAGCATGGGTGAAAATTTATTTACAAGAGAGAGTGGTAAGTTCCAGTACTATAACAAGTAAAAATTTGCAAATAATAAGTTTGGTGGAGTTGCAAAGGGAGTTGACATGTGTTGGTGTATACAATTTCCTCATAAAGAGGGAGTGTTAGCTTTTGGGGTTACTCCAAAAGTGCTTACACCATATTTTGGGGTGCTTCATAAGATTTGGGGCACATGGTGTATGCTTAGTTCCTAGATAGTCTGAGATGGATTTACACATGGTATATGGTCCATGATGTATCTGCACATGATGACAACTTTCTTAGTGATCACCTAACCTTAGTTAGATGATTACTTGGTATTATTCCCTAGGGAATTAGATTTCTCTTGACATTTTTTGGGACATCATTCATGATGGCCACATGGAGAGGTTAACTTCCCTATAGAATTCCCTACTTGGGAGGAGAAGCATTGTTCATCCTTGAGGATGGAATCAAAACCTAGAAAACATGGGGTGGCTTGAATTCCTATTTGGCTTCTTGGAGTTGGCTTGGGTACACCTAGGCTACAACAATGTTCTTGCAGGGGCAACTGACCTAGTGGAATACATAGCTTAAGAGAATCGATGGAGTCCATGGAGGCTTATGTTGGAGATATGTGGACATACCTTTTGTAGCTACATCATCTTGGAGCCCTTATTGTGTACAACATCACCTTGGAGCATGATATGTGTACTTTGGAGTGGAGCACTTCACTTTTGTAGGCCTACCAGTGTTTGTTCTAGGTTGCTTGTAAGGGCTTGGGACCACATTGTATTATCGGTTTCCCTTGCCTCCCATATTTATAGATGAAGGAGAGATTCCTTCTCATTCATCATTATCATCCAATAATTTTTTTACTTGTCTTTTTGGAGTGATTTGCCAGGGTTCACAAAGAAATCCTAAGAGAAGCTATGGAAGGGAAGGAGGATGTCTTTATTGGAGTTTACTCTTGTTAAGAAGAATATGATGAAGATGATCACATATCATTCACTCAAAAATGATTTTTTCACTTTGTAATCCTCATGTAGCATAATGTATAACATTAGGCCCATGACTTTGGCCAGCCCTTGTTTTCTTAATGAAATATAAAGTGTAGGTCAAGAAGGGGGTTGTGAAATATTAATTAATTTAGGGAAAGGTTATGTTACACTTAGGTCTTGTTGTAACATGTCACAACAAGATTAGGTGAGTGATTTCATTCCTTAACCAAAGCTATTCCAACAACTTTTTGTTATTTAACGTTATTGCATTGTTTTCCTTAATGATGCTTATCTCATTTGTATTATGATGAAATCATGTATTTCACTCTTATAGAGATGTGATATTGAGAAGGAGTGTGCGCTAGTATTCTCTCTCTCTCTCTCTCTCTTGGTCTTCATTTGACAATAATATCTCTCTCTCTTGGTCTTCATTTGATAATAATCTCTCTCTCTCTTGGTCTTCATTTGTCATTAATTTCTCTCTCGAGAGATGTTTAAGGGTTCCTTTATCTTCTTGGACTATCTTAGAGCATCTTCGAAGTCTACGGGTTAGGGTTTATCCCTTAGAGGTTTGAGAATAGGTTTTGTGAAAAAACACCAGGGCATATTTTACAAAGGTGAATAAGAGAAGATGGCATTTTTCCTTGGAGGACTTGTTGGACTAATTCTTGCATGTTCGAGCTCCTAGGTTTACCTATGGTTTTCATTATTTTCCTAGCTAGGGTTTAGGAGAGCTAGTGGTTTGTACTAGCCTTGAGAGAAGGATATGATATGTACATGAACTTCATCTTGAACATATTAATGAAGTTTTCAATTGTCCAAAACTTCTACAATTTCCATATTTGATATTTAGCCATCTATGTTACTCATGTATTATTATTTACAACTATGTATGTCTTGATGATTTCACATACGTATAAGGGCAAATTTGTTGAGTGATTCGACATCATCGTTGAATAACGTAAGAGATAATTTTCTGCCTCTATGTATGTTTTTTTCATGTTGTTGTAACTATTTTAAAAGTGAATTTTTAGATATGGTTTATGTGTGATAAGTTGCCCTAGAGGGTTGGAAACTTTTCAAGACAACTTGGTATCTTTTCTCCTTGGGTTGCCTAGAAGATTGGGTTGTTAGGAAGTCAAATATTGTTCTCTTTCCACTATTGTTTTGTTCTATATTTCATAATATTCATAAGGCTTAAATTCACAGGGTAAAGATCCAAGAAACTTCTAGGTTTAGAGGTGTTTTTTTTTTTGTTTTGCATTAAATATCCAATTCTGAAATTTCTACATATCCTTTACTTACTTTTGTTGGTGAATGTTACTTTTCAGTGTTCAAACAAATAAGATCTCTCCTAAGACCCAATTGTCACTTTTTTCGATGATATGTGCCCCCATAAAGAATATGAAACATTTTTTAATATATGCATGAGATCTAGTAAGTGGGCAATTTGAAGATCCTCTCAATATGGAAGCTCTTAAAATATAGATTTATTTTTCATCCCAATGTGTATTTTTCAATGTAGGTGTCAAAAAATTTAGGATCATTGAACACAGGTTCCCTATTTGAATGAAATGATTATATAATTTCCTTCTCTTTCTATGTTTCATAAGCCCTAAGCCAGTTTATCGGTGCCATTGTTTCAATACTCTAGGTTCTCTCTAGTTTACCAATGAAAGTAGATGTTGCTAACTATAAGGATGGTCTTTTGGGATGAATATGCACAAGTAGTCGCACTCCAACTTTCATAGGCCATCGAGCCACCTAGCCTTCATAGAATATCCACAACATTTACATCCATGATACCCTTTTGTTACAATACCTACGATGTTACTATATACAAAACACATTAGTGCCAAGGAAGACAAACACACAAAATCAAGTATTTCAAGTAACCTAACAAATATAAATAAATCAATAAACATGCTTACCATAGAAAACTATTAGTCTTGGATAATCATGCATGTCATACACACATATGGCATATAATGTAAAATACATATTTGTTGGGATGGGTCTTGATACATCATATACTTGTATCCCCCCCATAATTGCTCCAATTCATCAATTGATTGTTGGAGGTAGACATCCATTCTCTTCAATTGAATATAAATGTACATTGTCATGAAGCATGCATAAACTATTCAGGCAACAATTTGTAAAAAATATGTTGTCCTTTCAAAGGACTAGTCACATCCCAAAACTCTTATATTTTTTCCTATGACTTAATAGATCGTAATTATATACTTGTATACCATACAGTCTCTCATCTTTGTCTAAGGAGGAGGCAAACTCAATTTATACATAAGGCTAAACTTACCCTTAAAAGTCTTGCTAGCTCAACTAACGATATTACATTTACCTTTAGGTACTTGAATCAAGTTTTTCTTTGTGTGGAATCTCCCTGCTTTCATTATCATTGTTGTTCGATTAGTTACTCCCAAGAGAGCTAATTCCCATTGAGACTAGATATTCAAAAATTTGATAACATCATTCACTATTAGAGCCTTCTCCTCGATTTTTGACCAAAGTTTGTTTATTGCAATCTGTACATGTTGTCTTAGGGCTTCAATTTGTTGTAACATGTCAAAATGAATCCTAACGTGATTCATTGTCATTATAATTTGATCCTCGATCAAATGATTTGCACCAATCAAATATATTTTTCTTGTCATTTGTTTTGCAACCTCTTTCATAGGTTTCTTTAGCCTATGAATGGTTTGATTGTTATCATCTATCAATTTGTCCTTTTCTAATAATTGTTTTTGGCAATTCTCTATCTTAGTCTCTTTCTCTCCTATTGATGATCTTAATTTAACCATTTCACTCTCTTTTGATTTCAGCCTAGCTTTTATCCCT
The DNA here is from genome assembly GCA_009831015.1 of Picea engelmannii. Taxonomy (NCBI): domain Eukaryota; kingdom Viridiplantae; phylum Streptophyta; class Pinopsida; order Pinales; family Pinaceae; genus Picea; species Picea engelmannii. The sequence goes on from ML777315.1 coordinate 662,990, forward strand.
AAGAGTTTATTAGAGAGTTCAAAGACCTAGGTTCTGAAGGGTGCCAATTGTTCATTATCTTTACCATGCATAACAATTCTCCGTACTTCCTCTTCTGTCGTCTTACACAATTATTGGACTATAGATAGGTTTTCTACTACTATTGCCTCCTTCTCGCATTTCAACTTATTGATTAGAAGACCCAAATGATAGTTTTGGTCCTTTAGTTTGGAGAGTTGATCCACCAATTGTTCTTTCTCCTCTTGAGTTGCCACCAACTCTTTTGTTTGAATATGTTTTGCATCAGGAATCTTACATTTAGACTTCAAAACACTTATCTATGAATCTATGTGCTTTACAAACGCCTTCACAACCTCTTCATTTTTTTGATCTATCCCTAATGTTACTATTTTATCCTCTAGATCTTGTTTTTTGACTAGTCTAGCTTTGTTTATAATATTCTCTTGTTTGAAATGACCCACAAGATTGGTAACCATTTTCTAGAGTTTACCAACATCAATTGGAGATTGAATCAACTCCCTGGAAACCATAACCCCTATTTGTATATGCTAGTCCAACTTATCAATCATATGCATTCTATTAAGGTTGAATTTAATTCTAGTGGCTTCAAATCCGTGAGGCTTATTTTCATCTTCACTATGGGTAGATTTCGTCTATAAAAAAACCATTTCAAATTCTTCTTTCTGGTAATCCACTGAACTCGACAATGTACGTGTTGCTAGACCTTTGTAAAAAACTCTGGGGTATTGATCTTTTCTCTTCCTACTTTTTTTTTAATTGAAGTTATTTCAAAAAATATATCTGGGTTAGCTCCCTTTGATATTTCTTTTGTTTTTGTCCCAAATGGTCCTTCATTGTGAACAACTGTCATCATGGGTCCTCTACTCCTTGATTTCTCAAAATATTTCTCAAGAAGTGATTTAACTCCATACAATTCTTCTTCTTGGTCAAGAATTATCATCATTAAAGATAGAGTTATCTTAACAACCTTATGTTTTTCTTCATTTTCAACTTCATCCATCAAGTCCGCCAGTCTGGTTTTCTTTTAGTCTAGCTTGTTTGATTGATCAATTTCATGATCACTTATCTCCATTTCTTCTACTATTTTATGTGATGGTTCATGCTTCTGAGGTCTATCAATTAAATGGTCCATGTTTTCCCCTGATGTATCTGAACCTGTATTCATGGCCATGGTAGAAATGGAATTTGGCATAGTTTCTACTTCACTCAGAAGTTGATAGCAATCTGACATGATCACTTCAAGAAATTCATGATTCTGCTTTGTTGGAATCTAAATGGATCCCTTCTTTATTTCTAGATGCTTTTTTTATTGCACTTGTCTATCCTACAAAATGCATTGAACCCCTTTCCAAATTTCTTTGTTAGACAATCTTTCAATCTCTAAATTTGTTTCACAAACATATGGAGATGATTTAATTGCAACCTCTAGGGAAATTTTATATGATAAGGATAATCCTTCCATAGTTTTCCCTCTTCAAAACTATGGATTTTAACATTTTTTCAACAAAAGGTAAAGTTGATTTACTTTTGACTAAAAAGGAGAATACCTCAATGATCCACGAGGATCCAGAACGCTCGTAGAGGTCGAGGGAGATCTGGAATGCTCACGGAGCTCTAGAAGGATTCATAAATGATCAAACTTTGATCGTCTCAAATTCTCTAAAAAATGAATTCATTGCACAGAGCTCGGTGATAGCTTTCCAACGGTGCAAAAATCACCTCAACTGGAGTTCGTATGCAAAACTTATAAACGGTCAAAAGGGGCAAAAAGTCAAAGTCAAGGTGACACATGTCACCACTGGAAGGGTGACACATGGCACGACCATACAACCCGTATGATGTTGGCATTGAAACATCATAGAGTGCGACATGGCATATCATACGACTGACTGGGAAGGTGATATGGCGATTGTACAGTTTGAGTGGTTCAATTGTAAATTGACAGCTGGCAGTGATCTACACAAATGGACCAATGAGAGGTTGCCACGCGGTAGCCTCCCATTGGCCTTCTATGGATAAGGTTTTTTAAAATTATGGTTGAAATCCCGGAGGATCGAACCCAGGTCTCTCGCATAACATTCCAACAAACTACCATTACACCACACAATTGAGTCTTAACCATATATGGTTTAACATTTATTTGTGTTGGTTGAAGTTTTGGTCAAGGGCTAGCCTTGATCCCATGATTAATGTGGAAACCATAGTCAAATATTCATGGGGGTTATATTGTATTACACCATTGCATATATATATATATATATATATATATAACAAACTATATGCCACCACATTTAAACCTTTGCGTGGCTTGTTGAACTTTGATTAAATGCCACAACGATATTCCATATATGGTTTCAAAAAAATGTCATATTATATGGCGTGGTCGACAGGGTTTGATCCCGCAACCTGCCATATAATATTCCAATGATCTAACGAATGCGCCCATGGCAACTATGGCTACGGGGAACCCAACAATATTGTATTTAATGTTTTCCACGAAGTTTGGGCGGGTAATTAAGCCTGCACCCTATTTAACTAGTGTGGAGACCGAGGCAAGGGACATCATGACATAGTACGAATTTGGTCTCGAAGTTCCTGCCAGAGGTATCAAGACTTTGGGATTGCATTGTAGTGCATGCCAAGAGGTTCCTTAACGAAATTATATAAAGTTTATACTCATTTTTCTTGAAATTTCACAAGGAATTCGATGGTTCACTCTGTTTCTGAGTTTGAGCAATGAGTAAAAAAGTCATTGTAAAAACAAAAGCATTTGAGCATTAATAAAGCGATCTCAATTGGAAGTGGACCCAGAGACATAGCCTAAATTGGGTGAACTCCATTAACAAACATGTATTTGTGATTTTGGTATTGTTGTTCTATTTTCTCTCGGTTATATTGCAAGTTGTTTATCATTAAAGAGGATTTGGATAGATAAGAAACTTCACATGTATTATGCAATCAGTCAGACAATCATTATTATTTCAAGATCAAGTTAGATGTTTATGTGAATTAAATAATAATTAACATCTAAGGATTTTTTGGATCAAGTTGGTATCAGAGCTGGTTTTGACAAGTGTTTGCAAGTGAATGCTTACAAGATCCAGATTCAAGCTTGGTAAAGGAAAGCTTGCAAGTTATAATCCAAAGATTCAAAGGAGATTTCGAAAGCAAAAGATGGATTCTGAAGGAAAGGAAGGAGAAGATCCCCCCATGAGACTTGAGGAATTTATGGCTACACTTCGTGCAATGAGGGAAATAATAGATGATTTATATTGAAGAATTCACAAGTATGGTGAGGGAGAATCTTCGGTAAAAGCTTAAGGAGGAGGTGAAGGTGGTGGACCTGAAGAACCCTCTTCACCATCGTCCTCATCATCATCTACCAATGGAGCAAGTGAACATTCTTCTCATAATAAGAATCCCTATAAGAAGTATTCTTGTTCTCATACTCATAATTTGCCTTTATTGAAATTAGATGTCAAGTTTGAATTGTTGATTTATGATGGAGAATTGAATGCAAAAAAGTTGGACAATTGGATCAAGCAGATAGAAGTATATTGCAGGGTACAAAAGATCATGGACGACATTGCAAAGATACAATTGGATACTCTTCGTCTAGGCAGAACAACCTTGCTATGGTGGGAGAGTAAGACACAAGTTGATCTCGTTCAACAGGGTGAAGTAATTTCTTCTTAGGATGAATTTACTGCTACAATAAGAAAACAATTTTATCCATTAGCTTATGTGCAAACTGCAATTATGGAATGGCAACATCTCAGACAAGGCCAAGGGTAAAATGTTCAAGTATATACATAAGAATTTAAGAATAAATCATTGTCCTTAGGAATTATGTTATATACTCGAGAAACTATTTTAAAGTATATTGGTGACATGTAATCTTATCTTCGACACACTATCTTGATGTTTAACCCTACTAACATTGATGAAGTGTTGGTACAAGCTACTCATCTGGAGGCTAGTAAGGGGAAGCAGGTGATTGAATATAATAAGTCACACAAGTTCGAAAGGAAAATGGAAGAGTAAGAAGTAATCTAAGGTAAAGAAAGTTGAAGAAAAACATACATGTTCTCATTGTAAGAGAAACGGACATGAGGAAGCACAATGTTGGAAGATGCATCCAAAATTACGACCAAAGAAGTTATAGGATAAGGGGAAACAAAAGACCGTTGCATCAGCTCAACAGGATCTGGGATCCGATTTAGGATATGAATCTAAGACCATGGCAATAGGAAGCAAAGATATATCTACTAATAAATATAATTCTTTAGTTCAATCTGCTAAATTGGAAATTGTTATTAATCAAAAGAAAAGAAGCAAGATTTTTCATGTCAGGGTTATAGTAAAACATACAAAGATAGATACTTTGCTCGACAATGGATATCAAGTTAACTTAATATCTTAAGAAATTGTTAAGAAGTTGGGTTTCAAGACAACACCTCATAGAAAACCATATCCATTAGGTTGGGTGTGCGACGATGCTAAGTTGCAGGTGACGAAGCAGTGTAAGATCAGATTTGCAATTAAAACTAAGTTCTTTGATGAGGTTGAGTTAGATGTTGTACCTCTTGAAATTTGCGACATTGTCTTGGGTAGTCCATATCTATTTGACAGGAAAGCTATATTTTTTCGTGAAGAGAATAAATATCACCTTTTTAAGGATGGGATTGAATTCATTGTCAGAGATCATCATATTAAAACTAATGTTTCTTTAGTAAGCACAAGGCAAATGAAGAGACTCGTGAATGCAAGTAAAAAAAAAAATCTCAAGGTGGTGAAACAAAAAGAAGAAGATATATCAGATGCTTTATCAGGTTGTGATCCAGATCATAAACATGAGTTGTTAAAGATCATATCTAACTATGATGGGTTATTTCAGGAACCTACAAGGTTACCTCCTAAGAGGGAGGCCGAACATGAAATATACTTGCAGCAGGATGTTCCTCTTCCTAACATTGGTATGTATAGGTAATCAATGCTAGAGAATGCGGGGATAAAGAAGCAAGTTCAAGATATGCTCGATAAAGGAATCATAAGGCCAAGTTCCTCTCTCTACGGTTCACCTATTGTATTAGTTCTAAAGAAAGATGGTACGTGGAGGATGTGTATTGACTTTCGGGCACTGAACAAGATTACGATAAATAACATATATACTCTTCCTAGAATTGATGATTTATTGGATTAGTTAAAGAATGTTGTTTATTTCACTAAGATAGACTTGAGAAGTGGTTACCATCAGATCGGAATTGCAGAAAGTGATATATGGAAAACTGCTTTCAAGACAAAGCAAGGGTTGTTTGAATGGTTAGTTATGCCATTTGGTTTATGCAATTCACCTACGAAATTAATGAGAGCAACAAATGATGTGTTCATGCCTTACATAGATGACTATGTCATTGTCTACTTAGATGATATTTAGATATTTAGTCGAACATGGGAAGATAATATAATGCATGTCAAGACAATCTTTGAACTATTGAAGAAGGAGAAGTTGTATATCAAGATGTCTAAATGCAAGTTTGGAAAAACTTCGCTAGTACATTTGGGTTACATTGTAGGGAATCGTTAGTTAAAGATAGATCCTGTAAAAGTAGAGGTTATTGTAAAATGGCCCAAGCCAACTACTGCCAAAAAAGTCAGGAGCTTCTTAGGAGAAGTATAGTACTAGAGGAATTTCATTACTAATTCCTCTTTTATAGTAGCTCCTCTGCACGCATTAACAAGTGTAAAACATATCTTTCAATGGGGAGGCAAGCAACAAAGAGCCTTAAGACATTAAAGGAAAAGATAAGCACCACACCAGTTTTGGCTCTGCCAGATCTACAACAACCATTTGAGATTCAAACCGATGCAAGCGGATATGCCATGGGAGAAATCTTGATGCAACAAGGTAAACCTATATGTTATCATTATGAAACCTTTACTCAAGTAGTAATTAACTATCTAACATATGATAAGGAATTGTATGTGTTGGTACAAAGTGTGAATAAATGGAAGCATTACTTAATGGGAAAGGAGACAATAATTCATACAGACCATCAACCATTACAGTATTTGCAATGGCAGAACAAGATACGACAATTATGACATTTTAGGTGATTGGGTTTCTTAGAACAATTTCATTTGGTAATCAAGTATAAGAAGGGTATTCATAACAAGGTCACAGACATGTTGTCAAGACCAGTGATCAATGCATATAAAATACTAAGGTATAATCCCTGAGCTCATGAAAGTTATGTTGAACAATATACAAGGGATGATGATTTTAAAGATGTGTATGAAACATTAACTGATGGAAATCATCATCTAGATTATCATATGCATGACAATTTATTATATCATCTTGGAAAGATTTGTATACCTAGGGATGAAAGAGTAAATGCAATTAGAGAAGCTCATAGATCTCTCATTTCTGGTCATATTGGGGTTGGTAAGATAGTAGCATAGTTGCAAATATATTGTCATTGGCCTAGAATGAATGAGACAGTTTCCAAGTACGTAAAAGGGTGTGTTAGTGTGCCACAAGAAAACCTAGCAATATAAAGTTGGGGTTATATACGCCACTTCCAGTACCTTCTTAGCCATGGGAAAGTATATCCATTGATTTGCACATCGATGGCCCTTGTGTAAAAGTAGAGGTTATTGTAAAATGGCCGAAGCCAACTACTGCCACAAAAGTCAAGAGCTTCTCAGGAGAAGTATAGTACTAGAGGAAATTCATTGCTAATTTCTCTTTTATAGCAGCTCCTCTGCATGCATTAACAAGTGTAAGACAATTCTTTCAATGGGGAGGAAAGCAACATAGAGCCTTCAAGACATTGAAGGAAAAGATAAGCACCACACCAGTTTTGGCTCTGCCAGATGTCTACCAGATCTACAACAACCATTTGAGATTCAAACCGATGCAAGCGGATATGCCATGGGAGCAATCTTGATGCAACAAGGTAAACCTACATGTTATCATTCTGAAACCTTTACTCAAGCAGTAATTAACTATCCAACATATGATAAGGAATTGTATGTGTTGGTACAAAGTGTGAAGAAATGGAAGCATTACTTAATGGGAAATGAGACAATAATTAATACAGACCATCAATCATTACAATATTTGCAATGGAAGACCAAGCTACGACAATCACGACATTTCAGGTGGTTGGGTTTCTTACAACAATTTCATTTGGTAATCAAGTATAAGAAGGGTATTCATAACAAAGTCACAGACATGTTGTCAAGACCAATGATCAATTCATCTACAATACTAAGGTATAATCCCCGAGCTCATGAAAGTTATGTTGAACAATATACAAGGGATGATGATTTTAAATATGTGTATGAAGCATTAACTCATGGAAATCATCAACTATATTATCATATGCATGACAATTTATTATATCATCTTGGAAAGCTTTGTATACCTAGGGATGAAAGAGTAAATGTAATTAGAGAAGCTCATACATCTCTCATTTCTGGTCATATTGGGGTTGATAAGATAGTAGCACAGTTGCAAATATATTGTTATTGGCCTCGAATGAATGAGACAGTTTCCAAGTATGTAAAAGGGTGTGTTATGTGTGCCACAAGCAAACCTAGCAATAGAAACTTGGGGTTATATACGCCACTTCTAGTACCTTCTCAGCCATGGGAAAGTATATCCATTGATTTTGTAGGGGGTTTGTCGATGTCCAGAACATGTCATGATTACTTGTATTCCATCGTGGATAGATTCGGTAAGATATGCATTTTAATGCCATGCAAGAAACATGTCACAACTCAACAAACAACACATATTTTCTTTGCTAATGTATGGGTTTATTTTGGGTTGCCTACATGTATTATATCAGATCGTGACTCTTTCTTTTTGGGAAAGTTTTAATCTCATTTATGGGAGTTGATGGAAACTAAGTTAAAAAAGAGTACAACTTTTCATTTGCACACAGATGGAAAGACAAAGGTGGTAAATAGAACAGTGGTACATTTACTTTGAGGATATTGCAACAAACATCCTAAGTTATGGGATGAATAGTTGCCTTATGTACACCATGCTTATAATCATTCCATGCATTCTTCTACTCAGAGAACTCCTTTTGAAGTATGTTTGGGGTACTTGCCTAAATCACCTATGGATTTTTCTTTTGGACAAGCAAGTAAAGAAGATAGACAAGATGATACAAATAAAGCTAAGAGGTTCATTCAATGGATCCAACAGGTACATCAAGCAACATAGGAACAATTGGAGAATAGCCAAGCCAAACATAAGGATACGCATGAAAAACATCAGGTTGATCATTAGTTTCAAGTCAATGATCAAGTATGGTTACATATCAACAAGGAAATAATGAAGAGTGAAAGTAAAAAGCTTCGACCAATCTGATATGGTCCATTCAAGATCTTGGAAAATATTGGTACAAATGTCTTTTGATTAGACCTACCATCCTACATGCAAATGTATTCAATGGTAAATGTTGAGAATTTGAAACTTTACGAGTCTCCTATTATTATGGATGAAGATGAAAGTATTCAGGTTCTGACAGTTGATGATTTTGCTTCAGAGTACTTAGACGAGCTACATGAAGATGTTTTTCTTGACAAAAGAATCAGTACTTCACAATGAGATGATGTCGAATATCTTCAAGTTGGTCTTAAAGGGGTAAAAACAAGTAAAGCAAAGTGGATTGAGACCAGAAGGGTGAGGACGATTTACCCTCACTTAGTTGTTGAGTAATCAAAACTTTTGGTGGTCCAAAAGGCTTCCAATGGGGAGGAATGATCCAGGAGGATCCGAAACGCTCACAGAGGTCTAGCTAGATCCAAAACGCTCATAGAGGTCTAGGAGGATTCATAAATGGTCAACATTTGATTGTATCAAATTCTCTCAAAAATGAATTCATTGTGTAGAGCTTGGAAATATCTTTCCAACGACGTAAAAATTGCCTCAAACGGAGTTCATATGCAAAAGTTATAGCTAGTTAAATTTCAGTTCAAAAAGGGAAAAAAGTCAAAGTCAAGGTGACACGTGTCAAAACTGGAAGGGTGACACATGGCACGACCATACATCCCATATGATGTTGTCATTGCAACATCACAGAGCTTCAGGTGGCATATCGTACGACTAATTGGGCAAGTGATATGGTGATCATACAATTTGAGTGGTTCAATTGTAAATTGACACGTGGCAATGATATACACAAATGGAGCAATGAGAGGCTGCCATGTGGCAGCCTCCCATTGGCATTCTATGGATAAGGTTGTTTAAAATTGTGGTTGAGAGCCCAGAGGATCGAACCTGGGTCTATCGCATAACATTCCAATGAACTACCATTACACCACGCAATTGAGTCTTAACCATATATGGTTTAACATTTATTTGTGTTGGTTGAAGTTTTGGTTGGCATGAAAATAAGATCGAGGGCTAACCACCGATCCCATGATTAATGTGGAAACCATAGTCCAATATTTGCGGGGGTTATATTATATTACACCATCACACACACACACACACACACACACACACACACACACACACATATGCCACCACATTTAAACTTTCGCATGGGTTGTTGAACTTTGGTTAAATGCCATAACTATATTCCATATACAGTTTCAACAAAATGTCATATTATATGGCGTGGTTGAAGGGGTTTGACCCTGCGACCCGCCATACAATATTCCAATGATCTAACCAATGTGCCCAAGGCGCCTATGGCTACGGGGAACCCAACAATATTGTATTTAATGTTTGGCATGAAGTTTGGACGGGTAGTTAAGCCCGCACCCTATTTAACTAACACATAGATCGAGCCAAGGGATATCATGGCAGAGTAAGGATTTGGTCTCGAATTTCATGCCATATGTATCAAGACTTTGGGATTGCACCGTCATGCATGCCAAGAGGTTCCTTAATGAAATTATATAAAGTTTATACTCATTTTTTTTCGAAATTTCGCAAGGAATTTGATGGTGCACTATGTTTCTGAGTTTGAACAACGAGTAAAAAATCCATTGTAAAAACACAAGCATTTGAGCATTAATAAAGTGGTCTCAATTGGAAGCAAACCTGAAGACGTAGCCCAAATTGGGTGAACTATGATACAAACTTGTGAATGTGATTTTGGTATTGTTGTTCTATTTTCACTCAGTTATATTGCAAGTTGTTTATCATTAAAGTGGAGTTGGATAGATAATTAAATTCACATGTATTATGCAATCAGTCAAACAATCATTATTATTTTGAAATCAAGTTAGATGTTTATGTGAATTAAATAATAATTAGCATCTAAGGATTTTTCAGATCACTCAACATGTAAGAAAATTTTTTTTTTGTTTTCTAACACCAAAATGTGTTTGATCAAAATTCAATCTTTGTCTAATGCATTCTAAAGCAAAATATAAAGAGTTAGAAAGACTAGTAGGAGATAAGGATTAACTTATAATCCATAAATCGTGATAATAGTATAGTCCTCAAATATATACCAATCACCTACTCTAGTGTCATGACTTAATTGAAGCATTTGTTCACATTCTAAGAATGACCTCGGCGGATGGCCACCATGAAGAATTATGTAGCATATGTACATGAATTTATCAACAAAAGTTTTATACCCTACACTTTGAGCATGCTTTCTAAAAATGTCAATTTCGTTACATGAAGAGGATTTGATTCTTGGTCAAACCTATTTAAGTCAAATTCCCAAATTTAGATATTGGAAATATAACATGAGATTTGAAAGACATGATTGGTATTTGAAACATTTGATGGATGGAAACTAGATGATTTGACTATGAATTGCATTATATAGGTATTTGTCATAATTATATTTCTCTAGAGGTGCTTTGAATGGAGGAAAAATATTTTCCATCATTCTCGGAATTGGCTCATCTATTGTCTCATCATCATCATATCCAAATACAATTCAAATAATTGAAATAACTTCTATGGTAGGCTTTGTTAAAATAGAATCCTTAAAAGGCATAATAATCTTAGGTACAAGAACTTTCTTGGGTAGGATAAAAGTCAACAATTCTATTATTTGTGTTGGGGTTAGGGTTTTGAACTCAGTGGCTAAGGCTTCGTCATCTAAAGGTGTAGTATTCTATGGGAGCTTTAACATCTTAGAAATATCAAATAGGGTCACACGAAATATTACTGGAGATCCATATTTGGACATTATCGCTTGATTAGAGGAATTATAGAACTAGGCACATATGTGGACAAATTCTGGAAAATAATAAGTTTCAAGAATGATGGCCTTGGTAAGGTCACAATCCAAGGTTGGGAATTTGATCACATTAATCATGAAATTTCCCAAATGTAGCTTGTTGAAGCTCACGTGGAGTTTCTTTGTTCATACACGTTTCAAAGATATTAGAATCTAGGTCACTCAGGTTTTTAGCCTCAAAGTTCTTAACAATAGGTTTGGAAAGAATAGTGGGTTTCTTCTTGAAATCCATGAGAATACACTTAATAATATCACCAATTTGGAAAAAAAATAGTGCATCATAAATGAGAGTACCTAAAAATAAAGAATTTTTATGTCAATGGAATGCTTGAAATTTGAATGGAATTTCTAAACTCAGAGATGCTTATCGACCGCAGGCTTTTCTAGAACTTCAATGAATAATAACCTTAAGACTAATAAATTCAAACCATAAATTTTATCTTTTCAACAATCATAATTTCTTTGGTATAAATGTAGCTTGCATCATTCATATTGGTGTCATATTTACATTTGTTGCAGTGGTAAACTAATCTAATTTCATTAACTTACCCCACCAACTTTCATTCATTCCTTTAAAATCTTATTTGGATCTGTGAGTGGTTTGCAAAGGCTTAGTTAATGTTTTGCAAAACAACCTTACAACTTCTACAATCCTTGATATGACTCCATGTGTGTATTGTGGTTTTACTATTATAGAGCTTTTTTTAACTATTAAAAATCAAGCATCTTCTCCTATGCAATTTATATTAGTTATTGATCTTTATTTTTTCACTACCGTTCGATGAACATGAAATCTCACTTTCATTTTGACTATTGATTTGATTGATATCTTATGTCAAAATTTCCAATGCTTGGCATGTTATCAAATATACTTTATGCCAATAATTAAGAATAATGAATCATGCACTTAACACAAGTTTTCTTTTTGTCCATTGGATCATCCATGCCATTTTTTTATTTATGAAAAAAATGATATGGAAACAACATGTTGAATCATTAACTTGTACATCTTCAATTTGGGGACCATCGTATTTGCATCACATCCAGATAGTTTTTTTTTGTTAAAAAAATTAATGTTGATTATACGACATGTCAACGACGTTTCTAAAAGCTTTAACAACCACTGTTTGGCATCTTTAACATTGGGTAGACATTGAGACACACTGCACCAATGTTGGTGTACCTATGGTGGATAAACGTAACCATATCCCAAACACTAGCCTAGCGTTGATTAAGTGACGTTATAATAAGTTTTATTGTCAATCTAAATGGTTTTCATAGGTTCATACATGTTGGTTTGATGCCGATGAGTTGTCAAATTAATGTTGAAAAACTGACATATGATGACATAATATATATTCTGTCATTCGTCAGTGTAACGTCGCTTAATCAACAAATATACATTTGGTAATTTGATATTACAAACTTGATGTTTAACATATTCTTATATGATGTTTATCTGATGTTTTTAACATCGAGTAAACACCAAATTTCAACCTTAAATGTAGTAGTGATACCAACCTCTGTATCATTTTTTTGTCACCAACATGTGACGAACTAGTGTTATTGTAGATGTTATGAACTAGATACTTAGGATGTAGTAGGAATTGAATAAGTGGTTGATTCAACCATCCTTGGTATGCTTCCTCTCTAACTTGCTTATTAGCCTTCTCTTGAGTTGACATTGTAGTGGGGTGTAATGGTAGATGGTAGACATGTTGCTCATTATCTAAATCCTAATTACAAAAATATTGAACATTAAATAAATTATATTAGTAAACACATTGCATTTAGTATGTTCACACATTAGACCAAACATTTATTAGAAGCATGTTTTTTTTATGTTTTTCGATACACATACAACCAACTTCTTTATAAAACAAATGTCGAATTCAACAATAAATAAACATCAGTTCCATTGAAAATCCAAAAATACAATTATTTATTGCTCTTTTTCTTACACCCCAAGAGAATGTTTAAAGGTAATCCCAATGAAAGTTCGTGGTGGTTTACAAAAGTTGTAGTTTACTACATATTACATGTACAACAACAAACTTGGATGTCTTCCTTTTCATAAAGAGATATTTATCATTGGATTGTTCCTCAAATGGACAATTTGCATGGAACGATGAACACCTACAACTATTTATGAAACTTGCAATGTTGTCATGAGTGTGTGGATGACCATTGATATATAACAGGGTCTTCCTATAAAAGTTTTTGGAAGCATAATCGTTCATGCAAATACTATACATGGAAATCTATGTTTGTATTGAATAATATTCAAGTACTCAAATTGGATATAAATAAGACTACAAAATGGCATAAGTGCTACTGATTATTTGGGAGGAATGAACACATGTGAAAGGATAAACAACCCAATATTTAAAACATGGATTGTCTACAAAATAAAAATGCAATTGTCTCTACATTCACCATTAGGTTGAGTTCTTATCTTTTCAATTGATGTTTATAAAAGAAATAAAATAGCTGGAGGATTATTTTGAAAATCAAATGTGCCTACACAACATTCCCAACTGCACATATATCGACCCATGCAAGGTACCTGCACACTTTGCAACTCTGTTAAGATATATGGATTTCAACGACTCAATCATTCTCTACCCTCTCTCATCTCCCAACCCCCCCCCCCCCATTTCTTAATTTTTAATGGATACAATGTAGTGTGTGTTTTATTTCAAGTGTGTAATTGCAATTTGCTAAGTTCAAAGCTCTATTAATCTAAATTTCACATCCATCTAATAGTCTTTTCTAGATGTGTCATATGTTGATGAACATATACTCTACTTCTTCAATGTTGTTGTTATAATCCATGATACTAAGGGGTGTATATTCATAGATATATATTCCCACTGTTTGACCTTTGATGACTCAATAAATGGTTATAAAAGAGTTCCATACTGCATGTAGGTGCTCACTAGGCATTTAATTAAAAGTTTAAGTGTAAGTAGCGTTGAACAATGGGTACACACAAATTCCAAGAAGTAGACCATGGCCAGTAACTCAATCAAAGGTAAATTTTAATTGTGGGATATTCATTAATGCATCCAAGGGGAACACATTGAAGGGAAGGTGGTCTACACAAAATCACTAGAGAATTTTGATGCTTCACAAGCTGAAATATATGTTTTACATAGGAATTATACCTCTAGAATTGACCTAGTGATCTAGGAGCTAACATGATGGGGTTGTAGGTGAAACTCACCATGGTTAAACAAAACATATAGTGTAAAATGACGCTATAGATTATTATTCTATAGACCAACCGACTCATTAAATTAATAGCAATGCACAAGTATTATATATCAATGATCAAGTTTAGAAAAAATAATCGATTCAAGTGATGAGGGATGTTAAGAGTAGATACCACCATAATTTATTTAAAAATGGGTGAACTCAAACACACACCATAACCAACACAATTTTTACTCTATAACCCAAACTGGAAAACCGACATTCGACGGAGGTTTTTATTATGCTCAGGAAAATCTTACAAAGGGTGAGTTATGCACTCTCAACATAGATTTTGGTGCATTCTTACTTGTTAGCAATGTCTTGCAGATTTCTATGCATTAGAGACCACCTTCTCTCGTCATGGATTAGAGACCACCTTCTCTCTTCTCTCTTCTATGAAGTCTTTCATAAATCTATTATTTCCCTTCATCTTCACAAGCTTCATTTTGATTTCCATCTCTCTTTTCGTGTTCCCTTCATAACTCTAGAAAAAATATTTTAATAGACCTACCTTGGAAAGACAACCATCAAGATGGTTCATTTCATATTCCATGGCTTTGGATTTTGAACATTTTCTTTTTCAAAATCTTTATTACAGATTAATCAAATCCATTTTGGATGACATCTTCCCATTCAGAGGCTTTTGGTCCCCAAATAATTCAACTCGATTCATATTCTTCTTCTTTTGTAGCTACATGCTTTCCTGTTATGTTGCCATAGATCAAAACTATCTCTTGGTTGTTATGGAGTCTTAAAGAACACCACCGAGTCATCTCTTTGTATCAATCTCTAACACATATCTAAGAATGGGTGCTTCTGTTGTAGGATGGAAGATATGAGATGAATAATGATTACCTTTAATGATGGCATAAGCCTATTGTCCTTTCATTGGTGGACATGGCATCTTCTGTTGTTATGGGCCCCTGGACAATTGCTATCCTTCCTTCCCCTTAACCTAGAATCTCCAGACTTTTCTTTTGGCTATGCAGTTCATGGGATGAAGTTCTAGATTAAGTCTCCAACAATTGGATTCCCAATGTCCACTCACCTTGTAGTGCTATAAGAAATTATTGTTATTGCATGGAATTATCTTTTTGTTAGAGTGCCAACAATCATTAGCCTTGTGGGCTTTCTTCTTACAACATGTTGAGGGGGGTGGATTCCCAAATCTGAACAGTAGGGATTAAACCCAAGGACAAGGCCCAATTAGAATCCTCCATGTTTGGTATGGAATAATCCTCCGAGTTAATGGTTCGACAACCGTTTGATGGGATTTAACAATTTTTTCCTTTCTCTTTGTTTTGTTTTCAAGGTTTTTCTTTTTATCAGAACTAAACTAAGCAAAAAAAGTTATCTAACCTTTTTATGGGGATTGTCTCTTCAGGATAACCTATAAAGTAATATTGATAAACCTTTTCATAAGTAATCCTTCAAGAGATATTGATATCAATTCCACATCAATGATCATATAGTTGAAAGAGATGAAAATTTAAATACTCGGAATTAATTCTATGAGTAAATCAAAAGGAAATTGAAAGTGAGTTGACTAAAGAACAAAAGTAATTTAATCAATACTGCAAGGTAACTTGTTGAAAATAAAAAAATCTTACGAAATGTCTGAGACATTCACACAATGGCATACAGTCCATGATCACAAGTAAATGCACATAAAATCCTTAGTAAAATAAATGTCTTTGCTTTAATTAAATTAATCAAAATGGAGCCTTGAAATAATTCTTGGCTTCCTCTTTTCCCAAAAAATAGTTTCAAAGTCAAAAGTCCCTTTTCCACCTTTTCTTCCTCAATTTATAGTCTTAAATACAAATCTAAAAGTAGAAAATTAAAAGTAAACAAAATCAACATGTTTCTATTTTTTGACTCATGTGATAGTTCCAGTTATTGTGCATTCATGCACCTCGACCAATTCCTTTGTTGCTACATCTATCACCACATGTTCATTAATATATATGTCAGGATTGAGAGTCTCGATTATTGCATGTATGGAATCATAGTTGATCCATTGTTGAAACCTTTCCTTGTAGAACCTCTACTGAGGGAACACGTGGTTGTTCATGGTTACACATAAATTATCTCTCTCTTGTCTAAAGCATTGGGCATATTTATCGATATCTAGAATCACAAAATCCATATTGGCGCAAGTTTGTATTCCTTTAACAAGAACTTTTGTATGTGGCCACATTTAATTGACGTGATTGCTTTAATTTCCTCCTCATGCTTTTCGACCACCTTCTTGAAGTCAACTACTACATGATAAAAAGACCGAA
Source organism: Picea engelmannii (assembly GCA_009831015.1). Taxonomy (NCBI): domain Eukaryota; kingdom Viridiplantae; phylum Streptophyta; class Pinopsida; order Pinales; family Pinaceae; genus Picea; species Picea engelmannii. Next base: position 679,785 of record ML777315.1, read on the forward strand.
AATATTCGAGCAGGCCAAACATAGGCAACTTATTTTTTATTATGGTCTCATCCATTCAATGCCACAACTATGTGCACACCTTCCAGTCCTTTTCTGATTTATCTTTTGATATCGACGACACCTCCCTCCAATAATCTAGAGACCTTTGTATCCTGGTGCATCCATCCTCAACTAATATACCAATGTCATGCTCTTTGTCACCACAACCCTTTTGAATCTCCATAACATAATTCACCTGTTCTTACATGCTCACTTTCTTCTCATGTCGTTTCAATATTTTATTGTGTACAATTTCCAACTGCAAAGTCTCTTCTTACACCTATGTCGCTTTGGTGACAAAGTTCATCCTAACTTGTGCATGTTAGTGGTCTTAATCCTATATATCTTCCTTGAATTTACCTACCACATCATAATATCCTTGGTAATAGTCCACTTTATTTCTTAAGAATTATAACTCCATACATTCTACTTCGGCCTCGTCGACCCTGGATTTATCAATAGTAGCATGTGAAATCACCACTCCTACCACAACAAGCTCACTTAGCTTATCTTTCCTTATGTTGAATAAAGGTTTTGTTGCTTGGACGCCTGCTCCAGTTACAACCTAACATGTTCCTCCCTGTTCGCCCTCAAGTTGGCTTCTTCTTTCTTTCTCAATTCCTCTATTCTTCAAGTTTCCTTTGCTTCTTTCTCCACTTTCTTTGCTGACATTCTTCTTTCTAGATCAACCAATTTCTCATCAGAAAACAAAGTTTTGAAGATCAAAAGTTGTGGATTTTTCTTCCTCTCCAACACTTCATCCAATCATTCATGTCTTGATGGAACAATTATTGTTCCCATTTTTCGTGGCTACATGGCTAGGATGCTGCAACGAACTCATGTATTTTTTATTCCCCTTAAGGTAAATGATATTCCTAATGTATAGCAACCTCTTGGCGAGCCTATTTAGGATCCTTAATGAAAAAATGGCCCAACTTGAAACCATATGGAATAAAAACCCTTTTCTTCACTTCCTTTAGAAGCACAATGTTAAATCCTTGATAGACAATTTGATAGGACATCTCCCCAATTACTAGGTGATCTGGCACATACTTCAACAATAGGTAGGGTGGCACAATTGCACCAAAGATTCTAATGTAAGTGTAGCTTTCTTGGACATGTTAGTTACCTATGTACTTGATTAATCCTTTTTCATCCTCATACAACCACAAACACTCTTCTTGAAATATAATATAATAAATTATTTCCAAAAAGTGATCATTAATCTCAACATACCTTTTCTTATACGTGTGTTCCCATAACACTTGAAAGTATACATGCACAAGAGCCTTGCAAATGTGCCAATTGAAACTTAAACCTGAGAACACAATACTGGCACAAATAGCATCAAGCAAGTAATATGCCATGTAAAAATTAGGAACATTACCAGGTGTTTTCTTTGCCTAATGGACCTTTTCAATCATTAAACCAAGCTGGTTTGAAAAAATACATCCCCAATTGAACATTTTTCATGGCATAGCCACCATGTGTGCCAGACAACCAAGCATCTGAAAACCTCAAACAATCCTTCTCTCCATACAAACAACATAATAGCGCCATTAGATACATATATGGTTCTTGAAAGTTAGTAATGGCATACCAACCACTAGTTTTGTTAACAAACTTCTTGTCTTGTTTCCACCATCTCAATAGGATTTTATCAATATCATTGTCATCATAAAAATCATTAAAAAAAGCGGTGTCTAATGAAAACTCTGGTCTGAGAAATTTATAGTATGTGTTCACATGTTTTGACATGAGAGAGCCAACACAGTTCCCTAGAGCATCCACAAGCATACCTATATTTATGAGTATTAGATGAATAATCCACTCGATGGCTTCTAGACAAGGAAAGATCAGAGCCCTCGCAACAACAAAATGCAGTCGAGATTTCTGAATAGTAATGAACACTCGGTCATCCACTTCCTGACCATGGGATCACTATGAGGAATGGTACCTAGATAGTCTTCATCTTTGAATTTTAAAAACAAATCATTCCACCCTGGAAACAACATTGTCGAATTAGTGGTGTGATCCATATCGTTTAAAATCAGGTGTACTACAGGCTCCTTTACAGATGGAATCTGGATCACTGGAACATAATCATTTGTAAGATCGTCGAAATCGACTGATTTTCTTAGTGAGCCTTTGTTTGCTTCCCTCGGCTTTGCCTTAGGTGTTTTAATTGTAATTTTTACTGGTTTTTTTCTCGGAGGCATGTTTCCTACATGTAAAATCAATTTTGAATGCAATAAAATATACTTCGTGATTTCTTCAAACCATGTTTAACAATTATGTACTAAACAATTCCTAAAAACCATAATTCGTGATGAATCATAACGAAATCCATGAACACTTGGCTCTGAAGTGAAAATACCTGGGTAAATTTGCTTGTAATATTATTGAAAGGATTTGGTTTCAGATACTTACCTATCTTGAGGTTATTGATGGATGATGAATTACAACAAGAATAAAACCCCAAACACAATTTATATTCGAAGACCTTCGTTGTATGCGCAAATTGCTCTCAACTCATATACCAACAAACATACCTTGTTTCTTTGTAATTTAACGCTTAAAATAGAAACACTTATATTGTTAGAGGAAACTTTGGCCATCACTCGCATTATTAATGACATATTTAATTGGCCATATTTGAACTAAATTTTACTGATTCTCCTTATGCGAAAATATGTCCTGATCATGACTTTTCATCATATCGATTGGATAGTACAGTTGCCAAATCCATGATGTGATCCCCTATTAATTGTTGACATGTGTGACATGTCTTCGGCTAATTCATATTTCTTTGTCTCAATGGTTCGTAATTCCTTACATCCTTATTATTTTGGCTAAGTTGCTCTAACGTTTTTCGGTGTTCCTTAATAAATGTTTTGGCATACGACAATATTCTCCTCTCATCACTCATCACATGTTGCTCTCTTCTCTTAGAAAAAATATCTTATTGTTTCGGTGAAAACACCATGCTCCTCCTCTCACCACGTCAACGAATACCAAGGTTTGTTTCAACGATTTTTAAACGCACCTTCGACAGACTGGTGAAACATGTTTTTGATGGACCCCTAGATTCGTGTCTTCAACTATTACCTCAAAACTCACCCTTTCAGTGGATTGTTATAAGCCTTCTCAACGCTTATGATAACCCATTTCAGTGGATTGGAAAATCTACAATTGGACGCTTTGTCTTGATGAGTCTTGACCGGTGTGAACCTTTTAAACCATGCTCGACGAACAAAAATTTAGGTGCTTCGTTTGTCTTTTGGCTTTGCCGAAAAAGTGTTGAACTAGACCTGGGATTTAAGATATGATATTTTATCACTGCCCCTAACTCATTCTTAAACTTACATGAATTCTTGAAAGATATATGCATCAAAACTCATCATTCAAAGAGAAAACAACTTCAAGAATCAATCCAATCTTAATAGAAAAGTGGTACCCAAAATTTTAGAAATTTTAGGGTGTGTTGTGCACTCAATACAATGGAAACAAGCTAGGGATGCTTGACATACCTCTTCAATTCATGCTTGTGCTTGTGCTTGTTTGCTTGGTCCCCCAAATTTGGGCATAGTATTGGATGGGGGAAACATTCCTTGGCCACCCTCTTTCAAGCTTTTACGAGTAGGTTGGAGTAAGGGCTTTCTACTAGTCCTTTTTTGTCACCTTTTCTTCAATCAAAATGGATTATTCTTCCGTCCCTCTTGCCTTGGAAAAAGGTTATATTATCTTGAGCCAAGATTTTATGTGTTTCCACTTGTCCACCAAAACCTAGGTCTTCATGCTTGAGACTATGTTCAACTACAACGAGGTTTACAATCTATTGGATTATCTTGTGTAACACTTGGCAACTGTAGCCTATTTGTTTCATGAGCTTGGAAATGATGCCTTTGGTATGTGTTTCAAATCACCAAAGGGATCTTCTAAAGAAAATTGAGAAAGGTCCATGGAAGTTGAGATTACCATGCTTGTCTCGGTCATGGTGTTGGATTCTACAATAGTAATGGAAGGTGCTTCCTTGGTCTCTTAGAGAGCTACTAGCAACTTGACCAATTCCTCCTCCTTTGCTACTAATTATTGGTGTAATTGAGCCATAAATTGAGTAAGCCTCTCTTATTTCCAATCATCTATTTGAACTACATCTTCTCTTCCAATTGCAAGAGAAGAAGTCATCTCTTGTCTCAATCTACCATAATAATGATGAGAGAGTCCCAGTGTTCAACAAAATGTTCCTTTAACAAAGGAATCAATTTTCCAAGGTCCTTTTCCAACTTTGTTATCCTCTCTTTCAAGACTCAATTCTCCTATTGGATTTGCACATTGATGGCCCTTGTGTATTCTAACTTCTCTCTCTTCAATGCTTTACCCATATTGGATTTGCTTCTCCTGAAAGTGTCGACAGTTGCTTCAAGGTCACAAATTCAATTGCTCATATACCAATATGATCCGTAAATGAGGGACTTATAACCCACTCATTTTACTAACATAGATTATTTATTGAAAAAAATGCAATTGCCTATGCATTCACTATTAGGTCGAGTTCTTTCATTTTTAATTGTTGTTTGTAAAAAAAAGAATAGTTGGAGGTTTACTTTGAAATTCAAATGTGCCTACACGACACTCCCAATTAAACATATATTGGCCCATGCAAGACACATGTACACTCTACAACTCTATTAGGACATATATCAATGCACCATGTGTTTTATTTCAAATGTGCAATCATAGTTAGTTGAGTTCAAAGCTCTATTAATCTTAAATGTCACACCCAACTAATAGTCTTTTGTAAGTCTATCATAAGATGTTAAATGTATACTTTGCTTTTTTAGTGTTGTTGATATAATATAATACTAAGGGGTATATATTTATGGACATATATTCCCATTGGTTTACCTTTGATGACTCAATAGATGGCTGAAAAAGAGTTCCATGCTGGTTGTAGGTGCTCACTAGGCATTTAAGTAAAAAAAATTAAGTGTGGGTAACTTTGAACAATGGGCATGCATAGAGTCTAAGTAGTAGACCCTAGCCAACGACCCAATCTGAGGTGAATTTAAGTTGTGGCATGTTAAAAAATCACCCAAGGGGAAACAAACTAAAGGGAAGGTGGTTTACACAATGTCACTAGAGAGATTTGATGCCTCACGAGCTTAAATATATGTTTTACGCAAGCATTACACCACTAGAATTGACCCAATGATCTACCATCTAAGACAATGGGGTTGTAGGTGAAACTCCCCATGTTTAAACATAACATATAGTGTAAGAAGATGATGTAGGCTATCATTAAATATACCAACCATGTAACGCCCCCCTAGCTTAACCAAGGAACATTACTTGCGGAAAACACACATAAATTCAAATTTTTTCTTTCTAGTTTAGTTCCTGCGGTTTATAAGCTATGAATTAAACACATGTTTAACCAAAATATGATACCCATAAATAAATGCATCTACAACAATCTAAATGAACATAATGCAGCCAAATAATCATCTACAACAACACATAAAAACCATTCTCATGCACATGATAAAATGCACAACCATAAAACTCATAAGATAACTCAAAAAATAGATAGACACTTATCTTTTAAAACATTTATGCAACCAACTGCTTGGGAAGGATGTTCCACCCAACCATTGAATTGTAGTTCCAAATCTCAACAACAAGTCACCCTTGAGTTGGGGCTAAGAATCCACAAGAGAAGGGTGGCTCTCACAGTCCACTCATAGCTCAAAATCACACAACCTAACCTATTGGTATTGTCCTACAACTATCCCTAATTTCCGCCAACTCTCTTCCTCTTGATCTGTACAACCCAAGGAATGTACCCCTTCAGTGCTCTTAGTCCATTGGACGTCCAATTCATTTATTAGGGTCTCTCTGGCACATGTAACTAGGATCTCTACTAGGAACTCAAGGGAATTCACTGCCAGGAAAACAACAAAAAACAATGGTTGTTCTAGTGCAACTCACCCAGGAGTTCATTCTTCAGGCCTGACAACTTTCCTCTTCAATATTCAACTCCATAATTCTCCAAAAACTATCCAACATGCTCCATAATTTTCTCAGCCTTCTTGGTCTAACTCCAATTCTCTTTTTCCTTGCTCTCTCTTGTTGTTCATGCCAAAAATTGAAAGTGAAAAACTGCCTAGTCTCCCCCATGCAAAATCTCCTCTATTTTCCTAAGACAATTGACTTCTCACTCCACCTAATGTTGATTTTATTGAAGCCCCATGATTCCAATAACTATGTGACTTCTACACCCACCCCCTGACAGGTATTCAATGATTGGGCTCTCATACACTCAACCAGAAAATAGAAGGTTGTCCCATGTTAATAAAATTCAGAAATCTGGGTTGAATTAATACACATAATTAATTACCTCCTCGGACCCCTCTTAGACACTCCTATACATTCCCCTCTCTTGTGGATAAATCATCCCCCATCTTTGTCCACATTCCCAACAACTAGTATCACATTATATTTATTAAACTCAAAAATACAATTCACATATTACATTTCTTGGCCATAGCCAATTCCTATCAACATTATGCATAAATTAATCTTATGATTTTAGTGGGGATGTTACATTCCCTTTCTCTTACAATTGTGCACCGTCCCCGGTGCACAACACAATGCCAAAATACATATACAAATTTACAATCGTAATATTCATAAAATAATTTTCTGAAATCTTTTTACTCTCCAACAACAATCCCAACCATAATCTCTCGTTCTTCTCAACCTGCTATCCCAAGGAATGCACCCCCTTCACCGTCCTCAGTCCATGGGGCTGCACCATTCTTTTATCAGGGTTATCAGCATATGTGACCAAGAATTATGAGATATGGTTCCAGAATATAGCTGCCCAAAAAATGGAGTCTTGCATTTTCAACTTCTATTTTCTTCAAAATTGACAAGAATTTGTGGGTCTTCCTCCCACATAGTTTCTGTATGCTCTCGTGTTGCATCTTTAGGACCGTAGCAGGTTCATTGAACATTTACCAACCCTATGGATTTGTTCTTGAGCACTTTGAATTTTCATTCCAGGATGCGTACTGGTTCCACCCAAAAATCCCCTTTATTTTCCACCTGGATCACAGTCCAATCAATTATGTGGTTATGGCCAGACACATATTTATTTAATAATGACATATGAAAAACATTATGCACAAAAACATTATGCACTTTCATGGATGTCGACAATGCTAGCATGTATGCAATTGGCCCTATCTTCTCTAGTATGCTCATGCTCCTTTACTTCCTGTCATTCCCATTCTCATCCCTTCTGCTATGGGATCTAGATGATGTAACTTGTCTAGCACTAGTTGCTTGATTTGTGCCAGATTCTTTATTGGCTTGCCTCTGCAACATGTTCAAGCTTTGAAATATCTATTCCCGAGCCTTCACAATCTTCTCATTATCTGCCCTATAACTCTGCACTTCTCTCTATAAACTTATCATAGTTACATGATCCTTCCTCTCTCTTCTTCCATTAGACCCTGTCTCAACATTTCCCATGTTGACACGTAGCCCTCTGGATTCCTCTCCATGATTGTCTGACCCTTGGGCATCTTTCATGGCTATATTTCTCATATAGAAACCAAAATTCCTTCATGTACCTATAAATTCTGCAAGAAAATTTGCATGCAATCAAATTTATGTTAGACAAAAAAACATACATACACAATTCTGGAAAATAATACATAAATTTTTATGCTCTTTAATGCCACCATTCATCTTCTTTTGTGTTGACTTTAACTTATACTACCAAGATCAATTGTATGGGTTGATAGATTGATTCTACTCTCCAAGATATTTCCAACGACTACTTTCTTTCTAAATTATGAGCTCTAAGTAGAAAGTTATAGTTATTTAAATATTGCTAATTTACCCCTTTTTATACATTATTCATTCTGGTGCAATTAATCCTAGACACCAACTTTTGCCACATGTAGAAGTAAAATTGTTAGGAACCAGAGAAACTTTTGTATGAGATATAGATAATAATTATGACGAGGAACTCATAAAAACTCTCATATTGTCATTTTGATGCTCTAGTAAAAAAGTACAATAATCTAGAAATGACCACTTTGTCTTTTAAAATTTTTCACCCCTTTTTCTAGACTTGGAATTTTTAGCCCAACTGGGTATCTCCCAAAATATCACTTCTGGAAAAAATTTAGTAGAACAAAGTTGTCTCTCTTGGTGAGTATACAATTTTTGAGTAAATAACGTTTTCTAGATTTGTAATCTGGGGACCATTTTCCTTTGAAAATCCCAAAAATCCTTAAAAAGTGGCCCAGAATAATGTATTTTTCCCTATTTCAGCATGTCCATTCCAAACCCCTTAGAACCTATTCCATTCCTTCATGGGTTATTTCCATGTCTGCTTTATGGACTCTTTTCAATAATTTCATCCTAATCTGGATCTGCGTCAATGATCTGGACCCAGATCTTTAAAATCCACTATTTTGCAATTTCTGACAAATCCTTGCAGAAATGGGTAGTGGCCCTCTCTAACATTTTTGTATATATCTTCACTGCAGAAAAAACACAAAAGTTTCATCGAAATATAACTTAATTTTCTCTAGTTATGGCCAAAATAAGATTTTGGCTCCAGACTTTGTTTTTTTTTTTTTTGAGACTAAAAGTCAATTTGACTATGCAACATCCTTGCTGACGTGGTTGTTGATGTGGTATTATGGGTCCATATTAATATTTTATGGGCCCCACCTGCCTAGATGACACACATATGACCCTAGATGGAACAAGGGTCCCACCCCGATTGTCAAATTCCACGTGGCACCCCTTCATTGTCTGTGGGGATGGGCAGGTCCCATCCTGCACCTTTACCTTGGAGCTCATGAACTTGCACATCTCCCAGATTTGACGGTGGATATTGGACAATATCTACGGTGGAGAGTCCATGTCGCATCCCAAAAGTGCAGAAGGGTTAAAAAACCCCTAGGGTGAGACACTCCAAATCGCTTGCTACATGGCATGATGCTAATGGTGTTGCATGGTAGAGGGTATTGGGCCAAAACTGCTTCACTTCCAATGCAACAGTGGTTTATGGTATTAGCACTACCACCGCCTCATGTGTCTCCCACGACACTTACCACCATGGCATTCCACATCACCCATTCCACGTCACTGCCACGTGGCCTCCACATCATGCTAACGTCATGGTACGAAAAATTACCCAAATTTTCTGTATTTTCGAATTTTTCCAAAATTGCATTATTTCGATTTTTTTACTAGGGCCGCCATGGAACCTAAAATTAATCTTTGTAATGGCCAATTTAGGCCTGGTGTGTATCGACTCGACCTTTTCACCCAAACTTCGACACTCTTATGTCGAATTCTCAACCAATTTCACTGCAGAAATTCAAGCTTTTGCCTAATTTCTCCCAATTCTTCATTGCTACACTATAAGTTCTAGAATTCGACCAACTACAAGCCCAACAAATGCACATTTAGAGATTAAAAATGGGGATTTTAACCCCTAAACTCTAATTCACCGAAATTACAGGCAATCTCCTCACACTTTTGCTTGGAAAAAAATATGAAAACTACATTGCAAACATTCTTTGAGCTTTAACTCTACAATTTTAACTTCTGCATGTTGAGTCTAGCCCATATAGGCTTAGTGTTTGAACCTATATCTCTTATACCATTCTATAACATCCCCAAGCTTAACCAAGGAACATTACTTGCAGAAACCACACATAAATTCAAAAAATTTATGGCTAGTTCAGTTCTTATAGCTTACCAACTACGACTTAAACACATATTTAACTAAAATTTAATACCCATAATTAAATGCATCTACAAAAATCTAAATAAACATAATGTAGCCAAATAATTATCTACGACATGACATGAAAACAATTCTCATGCACATGATAAAATGCACAACCATAAAACTCATAAGATAACTCAGAAAATAGAAAACAATTATCTTTTAAAACGTTTTTGTAACTAGTTGCTTTGGAAGGACTTTCCACCCAACCATAGACTTGTTGTTTCAAATCTCAACAACAAGTCACACCCGAGTTGGGGCTAAGAATCCACAAGAGAAAGGTGCCTCTCACAATCCACTCATAGCTCAAAATCACACAACCCGCTAGTATTCTCCTACAACTATCCCGAATTTCCTCTATCTCTCTTCCTCTTGACATGTCCAACCTAGGGAATGTACCCCTTCACTGCTCTTAGTCCATTAGGCGTCCCATTCATTTACCAGGGTCTCTATGGCACAAGTAACCAAGAATATCTCTACTAGGAACTCAAGGGAACTCATTGCTGGGAAAACAACAACAAACAATTAATGTTCTAGTGCAACTCACCTAGGAGTTCACTCTTCAGGCCTGACAACCCGACTCTTCAATCTTCAGCTCCATAATGCTCCAAAAACACTCCAACATGCTCAAAAATTATCCCAGCCTTATTGTTCTATCTTTAATGCTCTTTTTTTTTGGTCTCTCTTGTTGTTCATGCCAAAAATTGAATGTGAAAACTGTATGTTCTCCCTCATACGAATTTTCCTCTATTTTCCCAAGACAATTGACTTCTCACTCTTCCCAATGTTGATTGTACTGCAGTCGCATGCTTCAAACAACTATGAATGTGAATGCTACACCCACCCTCTAACAGGTATTTAATGATTGGGCTCTCATACACTCAACTAGAAAATAGAAGGTTGTCCCATGTTAATAAAATTCTGAAATTTGGGTTGAATTAATACCCATAATTAATTACCTCCTTGGATCCCTCTTAGACACTCCTAGACATTCCCCTCTCTTGTGGATAAATCAACCCCCATCTCTATCCATATTCCCAGTAGCTGGTATCACATTATATTTATTAAAATCAGAAACACAATTCACATATTACATCGCTTGGCCATAGCCATATTCATATCTACATTATACATAAATTAAACTTGGGATTATAGTGGGGATGTTACAAACCAACTCAATAAATTAATAGTACTGCACAAGTATTATTTCATACCAACAATCAAGCTAATAAGGAAGCTAAGGTGTGTTAAGGAAAAATTGCACCATAACTAGTTTAACAAGCATAGAACTAATCACACACCATAACCAACTAAATTTTTACAATGGAAACCCAAACAAGGAAACCAACATTCGATGGGGGTTTTATTATCTCCGGAAATTGTTACAAATGGTGATATATGCACTCTCAACAGATATTTTAGTGCATTCTTACTCGTTGACAATTTCTTGTAGATTGTTATGGATGAAAGACCACTTTCACTCTTCCCTTCATAACTCTAACAATATTCTCTTAATAAAGCTTCCTTGGAAGGCCAAAAATCAAGATGAATCGTTTCATCTTCCTTAGCTTTGACCCTTGGCATTTTCTTTTTCAAACTTGTTATTGCAAAGTTTAAAATGAGAGATTATTTGAATCATTTTAGATCAGATCTCTTAGTTGATATGTTTTGGGTGGTATTGATATTGTTTGGCTCACTAGAACTCTTGGTTGACTCATTCAAATGAGTGTAGGTTAGTCAATTTCAAATGAAACATAGTTGATTTAGCTTCCGAATTTTCAAAAAAGGAGCACATGGAAGTGTGCTTATGTGTCTTTTCTATATCACTTATTCAATCCTTGATCATAGTGGGAGGTATCAAATCGTCAACTTTGGTTGTTGGTCATTAACACAATGGGACAATAAGACAAATTGACAGTTCACCATCAACCCTTTACATTTTGGACAACCACATACTATTGGGGTGTCATAAAATATATCTAGCTCGTGGTGAAGTACCATAGGCCTAGGATAGATGATGGAAGATGGCATGTTATAGTTGGCAGGACAAATTGGATCTCCATTTTCAACTACCATTTGGTTGCAGTATCTTGCTCTTGATAAGAGCTTGTACTATTTTTCTACTGGTGCAATATCCTTCACATCTAAACTCAATCTTGAATTAATATATTATGAAATTTAGTGCATGATTATTCAAATCCACATGAAAAGGTAACATATATTAAATAAAATATTAACTTACTGAAAAGGGAAAGGGAGAACTTGGTGAACTTGGAATGATATGGAATGTGATATTATCACCTTTTCCTCTGCCTTGAGCCAAAACCACAATCAATACATGTATGGATTCTTAAAATAATGGTTGGGCACCTAGTTTACAGAGGCACATCAATGCAATTGCTTTTACAAGATACACTAGTGGGTTTTATTTTAATGCACTATAAAAAAAATACCTGTGTTAAAACCTCCACAAAGGAAAACCCACCACAATGTAATATTTGCGGAGGTTTGCTATGGATTAGAGACCACCTTCTCTATTCATGGATGGGGCCAATATCTCCTTCATCCTCTGATCTTCTAGTAGGTTTCTTTTTTCAATTCCTTCATAACTCTACTAGTGCCCTTCTTCTTCCCAAGCTTCATTTTTCTTTCAATCTATCTTTTCCTTTGCCCTTCATAACTCTAGAAAAAAATATTTTAATAGAGATACCTTGGAAGGAAAACCATCAAGATGATTCATTTCATCTTCCATGGCTTTGGATTCTGGAAATTTTCCTTTTCAAACTTTTTATTACAAAGTTTAAAAATGAGAGATTAATTGGGTCCATTTCGAATCACACCTCCCCATTTAGAGGCTTTTGCTCCCCAAATGCTTCAACTAAATTATTTATATTCTTCTTCTTTTGTAGTTGCATGCTTGCCTCTTCGACTAAAACAAATAAAATATATCTCTTGGATGTTATGGATTCTTAAAGAACCCTACCAAGTCATCTCTTTGCGTCAATATCTGACAAATCTCCAAGAAAGGGTAATTTCGCTGCAGGATGGACAATAAGAGATGAATACTGACTAACTTTAATGTTGTCATAATCCTATTGTCATTTCATTGGTGGACATAGCATGTTCCCCTATTATGGGTCCCTAGACAATTGTTAATCCTTCTCCCTTCCCCTTAACGTGTACTCTCCAAACTTTTCTTTTGGCTATGTGGTTCATGGGTTGAAGTTATAGATCAAGCCTCCAACACTTGGCTTCCCAATGTCCACTCACCTTATAGTGGTATAACTTTTTTTTCTATTGCATGAGTTTAAATTGAATGGCATTATATTTTTGTTAGTGTGCCAACAATAACTAGCCTTGTGACCTTCTGGAAGTGGTGGTGTTATTTCCAAGCCCGTCCAATCAATCACTAAGTTCATGTAATTAAGCAAGTATATAAAGGGTTAGATGAAAGGTTGTTGGTAGCATAAAAAATAACGTCTCGGTGTAGGCAGGTAGATACCAAAGCTGTAAGTGCCAACCCAAGCGCGTAAGATATCATAAGACAATAATCCAACATGGATGTTTCTTTCTACGCACACTTCTTACAGTGGAAACAAGCTAGAGATGCCTTGACATACCTCTTCAGTTTGTGCTTGTGCTTGTTTGCTTGTTTGCTTGGTCCCCCAAGTGTTGGCATAGTTTCGATAGCAAAAACATCCTTTGGATACACTCTTTCAAGATTTTACAAGTAGGTTGAAGTAATGACTTGCTACCACTCCTTTTTTGTTTCGTTTTCTTTAATCAAAATGGATTATTCTTCAATCCCTCTTACCTTGACAAAGGTTATCTTAGCTTGAAATGATCTTTTACTTGTTTCCTCTTGTCCATAAAAAATCGGGTCTTTATGGTTGATCCTATGTTCAAATACAATGGGATTTAGAACCCCTTGGCTTCTTTTTCCTAACACTTGGCTGTTGTAGCCCATTTGTCTCATGAGCTTGGAAATGATTCCTTTGGTATGTTTTTAAAATCACCAAAGGGATCCTCTAAAACAAATTAAGAAAGGTCCAAGGAATTTGGCCTTACCATGCTTGTCTCAGTCATGGTGTTGGCTTCTAGAAAATTAATGGAAGGTGCTTATTTGGTCTCTTAGAGAGACACTAACAACTTGACCAATTCCTCTCCTTTTTTGTTGAATCTTGGTGTAGTCGAGTTGTCATCTGAGTAAGCCTCTCTTCTTTCCAATCATCCTGTTGAATTGCAACTTCTCTCCTAATTGCAAGAGCTGAAATTTTCTTTATGCCATAATAGTGGTGAGAGAGTCCTAGTGTTCAACAAAATATTCCTTTAACAAAGGAATCAATTTGGCAAGGTTCTTTTCTAGATATGTTATCCTCTCTTTCAAGAGTTGATTCTCCTCTTGGATTTTCACATTGATGGCCCTTAGATCTTATGATTTCTCTCTCTTCAATTCTTTACCCATACGAGATTTGCTTCTCCTAAAAGTGTTGAAAACTTCTTCAAGGTCACATATTCAACTGCTCACATACTAATATGATTCGTAAATGAGGGACTTATAGCCTACTCATTTCAATAACAAAGATGCTCCATGGAATAAAAATCCAATTGTCTATGCATTCACCATTAAGTCAAGTTCTTTCATTTTCAATTGTTGTTTAAAAAAAAAAGAATATATAAAGGTTTACTCTACAATTCAAATGTGCCTACATGACACTCCCAATTCAACATATATTGGCCCATGTAAGACACATGTACACTTTGCAACTCTTTCAATACTTATATCAATGCATTATGTGTTTTATTTCAAATGTGCAATCACAGTTATTTGAGTTTGAATCTCTATTAATCTAAATGTCACACCCAACTAATAGTATTTTGTAACTGTCATAAGCTGCTAAATGTATACTTTGCTTCTTCAAAATTGTTGTTATAGTCCATAATATTAAGGGGTATATATTCATGGACGTATATTCCCATTGTTTGACCTTTGATGACTCAACAGATGGTTGGAAAATAGTTCCATGTTGGTTGTACGTCCTCACTAGGCATTTAATTAAAAAATTAAGTGTGGGTAGCAATTGAACAATGGGCATGCACGGAGTCCAAGTAGTAGACCCTATCCAACGACCCAATCAAAGGTGAATTTAAGTTGTGGGATGCTCAACAATGCACTGAAGTGGAAACACACTAAAGGGAAAGTGGTTTACACAATGTCACTAGAAAGATTTGATGCCTCATGAGATGAAATATATGTTTTGTGCAAGAATTGCACCACTAGAATTGACCCAGTGATCTAACAAATAAAAAAATGGGGTTGTAGGTGAAACTCCCCATGGTTAAACATAACATATAGTGTAAGACGATGATGTAGAATATTGTTCAACAAACCAACCAACTCAATAAATTAATAGTAGTGCATAAGTATTATTTCATACCAATGGTCAAGATAATAAGGAAGCTAAGGCATGTTAAGGATAAAAACCACCATAATTGATTTAACAATTATATAACTCAATCACACACCATAACCAACTAAATTTTTACCATGGAAACCCAAATGGGAAAACCGACATTCAATGGTAGTTTTTATTATGCTTTGGAAATTGTTACAAATGGTGAGCTATGCACTCTCGACTCTCAACAAAGATTTTGGTGCATTCTTACTCATTAGAAAATTCTTGTAGATTGTTATGGCTCAAATATCCCCTTAACTCTTTATGGATATGCTCAATATCTCTTTAATCCTATGATCTTCCAATAGGTTTCTTCTTCCAAGTCTTTTATATCTCTACTAGTGCCCTTCTTCTTTATGAGTTTCATTTTCTCTTACATCTATATTTTCTCTCTTCCCTTCCTAACTCTAACAATATTCTTTTAATAGAGATTCCTTTCAAGGACAATAATCAAGATTATTTGTTTCATCTTCCATGGCTTTGACTCTTGGATGTTTTATTTTTCAAAATTTTTATTACAAAGTTTAAAAATGAGAGATAATTTGAATCAATTTCGGATCAGATCTCATAGTAGAGATGTTTTGGGTACTATTGATATTGTTTGGATCACTACGACTCTTGGTTGAATCAAAAAAACAATCCTAGGTTAGTCAATTTCAAATGAAACATAGTTGATTTATCTTCCAACTTTTCGAAAAAGGATCACATGGGAGTGTTCCTATGTGTCTTTGCTATATCACTTATTCAATCCTTGATCACAACAGAGGTATCAAACCATCAAATTTGGGTGTTGGTCATTAACATAATGGGATGGTATGACAAGTTGACAACTCACAATAAGCCCTTTTCATTTTGTACAACCAGATACTACTAGGGTGTCATAAAAGATATCTAGCTGATGGTGAAGTACCGATGGCCTAGGATGGATGCTGAAAGTTGGGACAAAGTGGTTCTCCATTTTTATCTACCATTTGGTTGCAGTATCTTGCTCTTGGTGAGAGTTTGTAGTATTTTTCTACTAGTGGAATATCTTGCACATCTAAACTCAATTCTAAATCAATATATTGCGAAATTCAATGCATTATTATTCAAACTCACTTGAAAAGGTAGCATATATTAAATCAAATAATCAAAATATAAATAAAATATTAACTCATTGAAAAGGGAAAGGGAGAACTTGGTTAACTTGGAATGATATGGAATGTGATATTATCACTTTTCCCCCCCTCCTTGAGCCAAAACCACAATCAATACATGTCTGCATTCTTAAAATAATGTTTGAGAAGAATGTAACATTCTAACTTCAAACTTACTTTAGAATGCCTTTGTAGTCGGTGCACCTAGTTTACATAGTCACATTAGTGCAATTTCTTATACAATACACACTAATGGGTTTGATTTTAATGGACTCCATAAAAATACCTACACTAAAACCTCTGTAAAGGAAAACCCCCACAATGTATTGTTTGTAAGAGTTTGCACTTCCATTTTCATGGAAACTATTATTCTGATGCGCTTATGGTAATAATGTGCACAAATGTGCTTAAACTAGATGACACACAGTGCACTGAAAACACATTTCATAGTTTACATCTTTCATTATGTAAGTATTTTTTCCTTGAAAATAACTCCCCAAGAAACTTTTGTGCACGTCCCCTCAATTTGAGGATGGTTCCCAATGCAAAGCAAGTGACATAGACATAGTGTGCCTAACTTAGGGGAATCAAACGAGGGACCTATGTAGTGTGCTAGATCACTAGCAAAAAAATATTTGAAAATATCTCATCCCACCTTTAAGCAGTTAGCAAGAATGAAAGTACCTTGCCAACCCCAAGCGGACCAAAAGGGGAAAACATGTCACAAGCGATATTTGAACCTATGTGGGGAGGATGACATTTTCTCCTCTTAACCACCCAAGCTAGATCCCATTGGCATTATGTAGGTGTTTTATTGATAATAGATTGTTGATAGAAGATCAGGGAAAAATTTTATAGCAATGAACACAATGGAAGCACGTCCCAAGAAGAGAACATGGTTAGTTAGTTGAAGTTTTAATATAAAATTAAATATTTGAATTATCTATAGGTTTAAATAGTGTGTACTGGTTAATATGTGTCATGTAGAGCAAAAACTTAAAAAATATCCATAAAAACATTCACAATATGAGTGGAAAATAGTGTAAAAATCTTTATGGAAATGTTGTAAACAAAGGAATTAGGTCGATTAAAAGGTGATTAACATGAAGTTTTTCTTTGACCTTTTGCTACTATTGTACTTCCTAACAATAATAGCTAATAGGTTTCAAACATTTGATTTTACATATGTTTATCATTGTGTAGGGAATAAAAACAAAGGGAACAAAAGGCCCTCCTAAAAAGAATTTTTTTATTAAGGATTTAAATAATGATGAATCGATCCTTCATTTATTTGGAGTGTTACTGGAAGTTAATCACAGGGGGGGAATATTTTATAAAACTACAATGGAAATATTAGAAAGAACATATAGGCTTTATTTTCGCTTACGATACAAAAATCAATCCATTGTATTCAAGAATCAAGTTATATTTAAACCACAATAAGCTTTTATGGAGTAATGAGCAATGAGATCCATGAGACTTTAAACAGAAAAATCATGGAACGACAAAAAATAATCATTGAGAAAGAAGTATTGCTAAACATATATTTTTTTTATAGTATGCATATAATGTCCAAAAATTTAACAAATTAATATTTTTCTATATTTACTTTCATATAGATATTAATAATTTTTTATTCAGTACTATTATGAAAATTAAATTGCACTAGTGTATTTACATGATTATTACACACTGGTGCAAGTTAAAGTTTTTTCACTAATCATTTCACCTTTATCATTGTTACGCACAAGGGAATTCTATTCAAATAAATGTGCTTGTATACACAAGAATATAGCATGCACTTGTGAGAGATAAATGTATCAATGCATCGATGCTAATAGTTGTAATAAGCACGCCCCCGGGGGGGCAGCTTAATTGGCAAGTGCCGTGAAAATGAAGTTCCATGAGGTTTCGAGTTCAACTCCCCCCGAATTACAATGTGTGCCGCGTAAGGGGCATCGTGGGCACACCTAGAGGTTATAGTGGTAGCAGTTGGATAACACGGCCACGTGCCCAACTAGTTGCTGATTCCGCTAGACATTAAAAAAAAAAAAAAAGTTGTAATAAGCACATTGTGTTCCTAAGTAAACCATCAACACCATTCCCTTCAATGATATTGTTTCCATTGTCATTATTATTACTATTACCATTATGGTTACCAATACTTCATGACGTGCAAGGATATGAATGCACCATGCGAAAAATGAAAAAAAAAGGTAAATTTACGCCAAATTCTAAACTTTAATCCGCTAAAAATGTAAATGAGGATGTAGTAAACAATTTACCTGGTCTCTTCCCCATTGAGGAGGCATAGTTTCCATGTAGATAAAAATGAAATATGGTATTGTTTTGCAAAATTCAAGAATAAACTAAATCCATCGATGAAGTGAAGGAATTGTGGAAATTTTCAACACGGTAGCACTGACCATTTGGTGATTATATAGGGATGGTGAGAACTGATCATGGGGTGATTGTACAAGGATGTTGATAACTGATGCTTGTATGGTTGGAAGCATCGAAGGAAATGTAAAAATGAATTTACATTTTGGTAATTTTTTAAACCGTACTTTTGTGTGTCTAATGGTAAGATGCACCTGTGCGATCTTATGTTTAGGGAAAATTGCCAACGTTTTTAAAAATTTATTAATCAATGGGAAGTTGCTGGTGTGCATCAATGTGTGTGCTTGTTTTTAAATGCATCATTTAGTTTTTGAAATTTGTTTAAATAAAAACAGATAATTTATTACAAAATGTCTAAACCTTATTTAGTGTTTCTTGCGTATAGACACATTTGTGTGCTTAAGATGTACAAACACACTAGATTACACTAGATTGATTGTGTTTTACGTGCACCAATAATGTAATTACAATGGGGCTCCCTATTAAGGAGTGCATCGATGAGTTTTGTTATTTTTTAAAACAAACCCAATATTGTATAACAAGATGGCTAAACCTTATTTGGTGTGTCTAAATAAGGACACAATGTAATAAGGATTTATAAATGCATCAGTAAGAAAATGTTTTCCGATGCATCGTTAATGGAATCCGGTACATGATTTAAGGGAGTGCATTGATGAGTGTCATTTTAAAATAAAATTGATATTGTATTAAAAAATAGCTAATCCTTACTTGGTTTGTTTGATGTATGTACACACTAGTGCGCTCACCATTTAAAGGCACATCAACATGAGTTTTAGCACATAATAACAAATTGATCTCTAGTGCGTCTATATAGGGAACTTGTTGGCATGTTTTCTATGGAAGTGCATCGATTATTTCTTTTAATTTTTTAGATAAAGTCGATATTGTATAACAAAATATCTAAACCTCCGTTGGTGTGCTGTAGATAGTCATGCATTAGTGTAATGGTGAGTTTACGATGTACTGATTATAGTATGTTTATAATTTAATTAAATCGATATTTTATCACAAATTACTAATAATGACTTTTGGCGTGCATGTTTATTTATTGCATTGATGCACCATGTATATGAGCACATTAGTGTGTTTGATACAATTTAAGTACATGACTAAAAAATATCCACTAAAATATTTGGCCACCCACCTTCACTATAAGTAGAGAAGAGTGAATTTTTTGGGAAGGTTTCGCAAAAAACTTCACTAGAAGGTGTTTTCCTTTTAGTGATTATTTATAATATATCCATTTGCACACAATCACCCTAGGAGTCCAATATATACTACGTGAGTGAATACAGGGAGTATTTAATTTTATCAATTAATATAATTGGTATACTCATAAATAAATTGGGGATAGGGACTTCAAAATAACACCAAAAAAACATCATTTTAATTATTAATAAAATTTTCCCAAAACATTGTAAATTCTATTCAAAATGAAAAGAGGTTAGATTTTGCATTTTCAAAATATCTCATAAATATATTATTTAGCTAAACTCTCAAAATTAAACCATAAGAACTAAACTCTAAAAATTGGACCATAAAACTCTCTTCTTAAACCTCTTTCATAAACTTAAAGTTTATAAATACACATATCCAATATATAAGACCATTTCAAAATGGTATCCAAAATTATTAAAAAAGAGGATCAACATTGCCTTAAAAATATGCATAAAACATTCATACTTGAGAGAGAATGAATTATCTATAGGTTTAAATAGTGTGTATTGGTTAATGTGTGCCATGTAGAGTAACAAATTAAAAAATGTCGATAAGACTATTCACAATATGAATGGAAAATAACGTAAAAATCTTTATGGAAATGTTGTAAACAAAGGAATTAGGTCGATTAAACGACGATCAACATGAAGTTTTTTTTTGACCTTTTACTAATATTGTACTTCTTAACAATAATAGCTAATAGGTTTTAAATATTTGATTTCATGTATGTTTATCATTGTGTAGGGAATAAAAACGAGGGAACAAAATGCCCTCCTAAGAAGAAAAAAGTTATGAAGGATTTAAATAATGATGAATTAGTCCTTCATTTTTTTGGAGTGTTATTGGAAGTTAATCAGAGGGGGGAAATATTTAATAAAACTACAATGGAAACATTAGAAATAACATATAGGCTTTATTTTCACTTCCAACACAAAAATCAGTCTAATGTATTCAAGAATCAAGTTATATTTAAACCAGAATAAGTGTTTCTGGAGTAGTGGGAAATGAGTCCATGAGACTTTAAATAGAAAAATCATGCAATGACAAAAAATAATAATAATTGAGAAAGAAGTATTGCTAAACATTTTTTTTTTTTTATAGTATGTATATAATGTCCAAAAATTTACCAAATTAATATTTTTCTATATTTACTTTCATATAGATATTAATAATTTTTTATTCAGTAATATTAAGAAAATTAAATTGCACCAGTGTGTTTACATGATTATTACATTGGTGCAAGTTAAGGTTTTTTCACTAATCATTGCACCTTTATCATTGTTACGCCCGAAGGAATTCTATTAAAATAAATCCACCTGTATACACAAGAATAAAACATGCATTCGTGAGAGATACATGTATCAATGCACTGATGTTAATAGTTGTAATAAGCACATTACGTTCCTAAGTAAACCATCAACACCATTCCCTTCAATGCTATTGTTTCCATTATCATTACTATTACTATTACCATTATGGTTACCAATACTTCATAACGTGCAAGGATATGAATGCACCATGCGAAAAATTGAAAAAAAAAGGTAAATTTACGCTAAATTCTAAACTTTAATCTGCTAAAAATGTAAATGATGATGTAGTAAACAATTTAACTAGTCTCTTCCCCATTGAGGAGGCATGGATTCGATGTATATAAAAATGAAATATGGTATTGTTTTGCAAAATTCAAGAATGAACCAAATCCATTGATGAAGTGAAGGAATTGTGGGATTTGTCAACATGGTAGCATTGACCATGTGGTGATTATATAAGGGCGGTGAGCATTGATCATGGGGTTATTGTACAAGGATGGTGAGAACTGACGCTTGTATGGTTGGAAGCATTGAAGGAAATGTAAAAATGAATTTACATTTTGGTAATTTTTTAAACCCTACTTTTGTGTGTCTGATGGTAAGATGCACCCGTGTGATCTTATGTTTAGGGAAAATTGACAGGGTTTTTAAAAATTTATTAATAAATGGGTAGTTGTTGGTGTGCACCGATGTGTGTGCTTGTTTTTAAGTGCATCATTTAGTTTTTGAATTTTGTTTAAATAAAAACAAGCAATTTATTACAAAATGTCTAAACCTTATTTATTGCTTCTTGCGTATAGACACATTTGTCTGATTAAGATGTACAAACACACTAGATTACACTAGATTGATTTTGTTTTACATGCACCAATAATGTAATTACATTGGGATGCCCTATTAAAGAGTGCACCGGTAAGTTTTGATATTTTTTAAAACAAACCTAATATTATATAACAAGATGGATAAACCTTATTTGGTGTGTCTAAATAAGGACCCAGTGCAATTAGGATTTATAAATGCATTAGTGAGAAAATGTTTTCTGGTGCACGATTTAAGGGAGTGCACCGATGAGCATATTTTTAAAATAAAATTGATATTGTATTAAAAAATAGCTAAACCTTACTTGGTTTGTTTGATGTATGTACACGCTAGTGCACTCACCATTTAAAGGCACACCAACATGAGTTTTATCACATAATAATAAATTTATCTCTAGTGCATCTATATAGGGAACACATTGGCATGTTTTCTATGGAAGTGCACCGATCATTTCTTTTAAATTTTTAAACAAAGTCGATATTGTATAACAAAATCTCTAAACCTCAATTGATGTGTTGTAGATAGTCATGCATTAGTGCACTGATGAGTTTATCATGTACTGATTATAATATGTTTAAAATTTAATTAAATCGGTATTTTATCGCAAATTAGTTATAACGACTTTTGGCGTGCATGTTTATTTATTATATCTATGCACCATATATATGAGCACATTGGTATGTTTAATACAATTTAAGTACATGACTAAAAAAGCTCCACTAAAATCTCTAGCCACCCACATTCACTATAAATAGAGAAGAGTGATTTTTTGGGGGAAGTTTCGCAAAAAACTTCACTAGAAGGTGTTTTCCTTTTAGTGATTATTTATAATATATCCATTTGCACACAATCACCTTGGAAGTCCAATATATACTACATGAGTGAATACGAGTATTTAATTTTATCAATTAATATAATTGGTATACTGATAAATAAATTGGGGATAAGGGACTTCAAAATTACACTAAAAAACATCATTTTAATTATTAATACAACTTTTCCCAAAACATTGTAAATTCTATTCAAAATGAAAAGAAGTTATATTTTTCATTTTGAAAACATCTCATAAATATATTATTTTTCTAAACTCTCAAAATTAAACCATAAGAACTAAACTCTCAAAATGGACCATAAAAACTCTCTTCTTAAACCTCTTTCATAAACTTAAAGTTTATAAATACACATATCTAATTTCTGAGACCATTTCAAAATGGTATCCAAAATTATTAAAAAAGAGGATCAACATTGCCTTAAAAAATATGCATAAAACATTCATACTTGAGAGAGGATAAATTATCTATAGGTTTAAATAGTGTGTATGATCCAGGTGGATATTGGTGGCCACCCACCTATTCTGAATTCCAATTGGCTCATCTTGACAGTTTTCAGTTCAACATGTTTCTCTTTAATGGGGAAATTTCTTTGTAGTTGTGGGTTCTACACTTCCCGGGCTGTCCTGGCTTATTTTGGAAGTTTTCATGTCAGTACATCATTTTGGACTTCCAGGGCCATTTTGGGGCCCTAAACAGTGTTTTATTGGCTTGCCACAGTCAAAATTCATATGAACTCAAAATTTGATAGCATAATGCGTAGTTCTCGAAAATACCTTTGAAATGGGCTATCACACACCTAAAACGGAGATCGTATGCAAAAGTTACGACCCCGGGAAGTTGATGTACTAGATTACCCCAACGGGGCCCACATGACTTTTGGCGCTTCATCTCCTAGGGTTAGGTTTTTGGATGTCTAGGATTTTGACATTCATGTTTATCATAAAAAGGCCTTCAAAGCCTCATTGTAATCATTTTCTTGCGAATGAGCGTAATCGTCACATCTCTTCTCAAAGATAAAGCTACCACCATTCTAGTGAGTTTTGCACTCTGTATTTTTACAGTCTATGTACATTTATTTCATTAATAGAAATCATGTATTGTTGTATTTCTTTGTTTCTGGAAATATTTATGTGTATTTCATTGTAATATCTTTGTTTTCATTTCGTTCCGAAAATAATCTGTATTAGTGGTATTAGAGCAGGTTGCTCTTAATAGTTTTTCAGTACATGTCCCCGACGAGGTCTGAGTATAGAAAGTTTGGTCTCGATCTTGTCTCTCTTGAGGAAAATTGCTCTCGCATGCCCAAGAAACCCTCTATGGCAGAAGAAAAGAAAAACAATGGAGCAAAATCTTCTATTAACCTGTTGCTTGAGCAACCTCTTGCACGACAGAGGGATGAAATGATGGAGAATTTTTCCACATCCTTCAATGCCTGCAGATAGAAATATGTGCATCATCATCAAGCGACCACTTTGGAGGAACCTCTCCCTTCAAGGTACAAGTTAATTTTGATATTCGCGTATTTGAAGGATAGATAGATATGGATGCCTTAGAAAAATGGTTAAATATGCTAGAAGGTTATTTCTCTGTTCACAATTTTTCTAATAGGGAAAAGATCACCTTCATACTCTTCAAGGTTTCCCCCCATGTAAAACGATGGTGGGAAACTTACTGGGAGCACTATTACGCAGAGGAATTTGGAATATATGGGGCTGAGCCCATTTGGGAGTTTTTTGTGGATGCAGTCAAGGAAAAATACTACCATGTTGATAACTATGAAGACCAGTACATGAGACGGACCAAACTGTGGCAAGAGAAGAGCCAAACAGTGTCGGATTTCACAATTACTTTCCATACCTTGCACACCAAGTTGGGTATCAAAGACTTCGAGTGACATCTGGTTTTGAAATATCGTGGGGCTCTACATAGGTACATCCAAACCGAAATGGATTTCCTAAACATCTCATCATTGAGAGCTTCCTATCAATATGTTTTCAAAATCGAGTAGAAATTTAGGCACCATCACAAATGGGAGTTCAGGTCTGCAAATCCGCAACAACCAAAGCGTGGTAAAGACGGCCCTAACCAACAGACTCATGACAACTAGTCCAAGGCATGAGAAAATAAGGGTAAAGGAAATATGAAGAATGATACTAGGAAGTGGTGCGACTTCCACAAAATCCCCTGGCACAACACCAATGAATGTTGCTTGAAACAATAATTGGTGGTCGAGGTCAAAGACAAGGAGCCGGACCCTGATTCAGAATCTGATCTAGAAAATATTGAAATCAGATAGATCATCAACGCATAACCCACTGCTATTGTCATGACCACAACCATTCAACCAAAAGAACTAGTAGATCCTGAAGAAGGGGGAACAACTCTTCCATTCACAAATGTGGGTAAAGGGGACCCTGTTGCATTTCATTGTTCATAGTGGTAGCCAGAAGAACCTCATCTCAGTTGAGGTCGTCAAATAGTTGGGGTTTTCGACAACACCACACCCGCAACCATATAACACTGGGTGGCTTCACCAAGTACGACATCTTTGTGTCATCCAACAGTTTCGCTTGTCCTACGGCACCCAGACCTTCAAGGATGAGGTAGTGTGTGATGTTACCCCTCTTGATTTTTGTGATGTTGTTTTGGGCCAACCATATATGTGGAAACATCATGATGTTTATGAGTCTCAACCCCGTAGTGTCATTATTACTTTGGGCGGTCAACTCTATAGGATACTAGAGGTAGTTCTGAC
Source organism: Picea engelmannii (assembly GCA_009831015.1). Lineage (NCBI taxonomy): Eukaryota > Viridiplantae > Streptophyta > Pinopsida > Pinales > Pinaceae > Picea > Picea engelmannii. The sequence continues at coordinate 705,595 of ML777315.1, forward strand.
TATTGTTCCACCAAAACAGTGCCGCGAGGTAATCTCTCATACTGCAAAATTCATCCTCTTCACAGTCTGTTCAAAGGATGAACATAAGGCCATTGCAACCACTACAGCCTTAGCACCTTCTATGTAGTGGAAGTAGATTGTAGAAGAGAAATAATATATTGTTTATTCACCTACGATGGTGCCTACATAATGCCCCGTCAAGCCTAGAGACAACAGGTTGGTGGAACAGATTCAACCCCGCCAAAAACAGGTTTGTGACAACCTTCCACAGACCAAGCAGCACAACTTCTTCAACAAGGCATGCAACTCACCAAGATTCAGATTCAGAAAATGCTTTCCCCTCTTCTCCAGGAACTTAAAGCAATGGAGACCATTGCCTCATAAGGAGCGAGGATTGATCCAGGTGGATATTGGTGGCCACCCACCTGGTCCAAATTCCAACTAGCTCATCTTGACAGTTTTCATTTCAACATGTTTCTCTGTAATGGGGACATTTCTTTGTAGTTGTGGGTTCTGCACTTCCAAGGTTGTCCTGAAGCCCTACACAACATCCAGTTAGAAATTGGTGGCCGCCCACCTATTCCAAATGGCTTATTTTGGAAGTTTTCATGTCAATACATCTTTTTGTACTTCCAGAGCCATTTTTGGGCCCTAGATAGTGTTTTCTTGGCTTTCCATAGTCAAATTGTAGACTGAGTCAGATTTTGACAACATAATGTGTAGTTCTCGAAAATACCTTTCCAATGGGCTATCACAGGCCTAAAATGTAGATCGTATGCAAAAGTTACGACCCCGAGAAGTTGATGTACTAACTTACCCCAACGAGGCCCACATTATGTTTTAGCGTTTTATCTCCTAGGGTTAGGTTTTTGGATGTCTAGGGTTTGGGAATTCATGTTTATCATAAAACAACCTTCAAAGCCTCATTGTAATCATCTTCTTGTGAATGAGCGTAGCCGTCACATCTCTTCTCAAAGATAAAGCTGGCACCATTATAGCGAGTTCTGCACTCTGTATTTTTACAGTCTCTGTACATTTCTTTCATTAATAGAAATCATGTGTTGTTGTATTTCTTTGTTTCTCGCAATATTTATGTGTATTTCATTGTAATATCTCTATTTTCATTTCATTCCAAAAATAATCTGGATCAGTGTATTGGTTAATGTGTGCCACGTAGAGAAAAAACTTAAAAAATATCGATAAGACTATTCACAATATGAGTGGAAAATAACGTCAAAATCTTGATGGAAATTTTGTAAACAAAGGAATTAGGTCGATTAAAAGGTGATCAACGTGAAGTTTTTATTTGATCTTTTACTACTCTTGTACTTCTTAACAATAATAGGTAATAGGTTTCAAACATTTGGTTTCACATATGTTTATCATTGTGTAGGGAATAAAAACAAGGGAACAAAAGGCCCTCCTAAGAAGAAAAAAATTATGAAGGATTTAAATAATGATGAATTAGTCCTTCATTTATTTGGAGTGTTACTAGAAGTTAATCATAGGGGGGAAATATCCTGGATGGGGTGAAAAATGGCCCTCCACGGACGATAGGTGGTGACAGGCAGCAACGAGTGATATTAACCCCAACCACCAGCCTCCCTCCCATCCTGTTTGAATGACCCGCACTCAGCCATGAGTTATGGTAGTGCGTTGGGAATTCCAGGAAGACTTAATGGCCCCTTGTGCAAACCAGGTTGGGCGTACAAAGAAAGGTACCAGAACCAACATAGAAGTCACCTCGGATTTCATGGTGTTCACCCCTATCAACTCACAAGGCACTATGAAGGCCTGTGCCCTTAAGCGCTCTCCCATTCTATATTTTTCGTATGTTCATTTTTTCCTTGGCTCCCTCTTTCTCTTTCACATCTGGCCACCCACCAACAATCCTCTGTTGATTTTCCTGCACAGTCCCACCCAAAATTCCTACACCATGCCTAGGGAGAGGGGGAAATCTAAAAGGGGTTTGTTGTATTACAACGCCCTAACCAGACACAACAGACTCGACCCCTCTCAGCTCGTTGTCATCACTACCAGCAATCCCGACCCAATCCATAATTGGCTTAAAAAACCCTTGCCTCCCACCTCTAATCCCATAATTGACTTTGGCAGCTGCCCTATCGAAGAGGAAATTCTCCCTCCTGAGGAGCTAACTCCTCTATTGAGATTTCATCCTAAAATTGCCCCTCTTAGAGTCCATACTCCGGACCACAGTTTTGGCACCGGAGGATGCATTGTGGAGGAAGAAATTCCTCCTAGTTGGCAAATGGAAAATCAATTGACATCCATGGATGCAAACTTGGAAATGGATGCTGAGTTGATGGAGGATTTGCCTCAGCCCACCCCGCTTCGACTCTCGGATGAGAATCTTCAGCTCATTTTTGAAATGCGGCAGAAGCTTGATGACCAGATGCATATCCAATGAATTCTGGGACAGAGAATGGATCTCATGTTCGATGCCATGACTGAAGCTCCAGTAAGCAAGTGGTGCCCAACCCGTGGCCAAAAATTTGTCCCAGCTTACAATGCCCATGGAAACTCAAGTTCGCATATGGACTAGCTCCCCCAGGTGTATGTTCTTCTTTTGTCTTTGTCACTTATGCGGAGATCGACAGATTCTCTGCCTCACAATGTATGTTAGTTGGCCATGGCCACTGGTTACTCGGTCATTGTGACCATTTTTGACAATTAGTCATTTCCATTGTTTTGTTCAAACAGTTACAGTTGCTCTCTGATTTTGATGGTCACCTGTCCTGGTTTCCCAGATGTGGCAGGACAGATGGCAGACTATAGCTATTGTAATGCCACACTTTTTTTTTTAATATATTGTTCCTTTTATTTACAAAAAAAAAAATCATAGGGGGGAAATATTATATAAAACTACAATGGAAATATTAGAAAGAACATATAGGCTTTATTTTCACTTACAATACAAAAATCAATCCAAAGTATTCAAGAATCAAGTTATATTTAAGCCACAATAAGTGTTTCTGGAGTAATGGGCAATGAGATCCAGAGACTTGAAATAGAAAAATCTTGCAATGGCAAAAAAGAATCATTGAGAAAGAATTATTGCCAACCATATTTTTTTATAGTATGTTTATAATGTCCAAAAATTTACCAAATTAATATTTTTCTATATTTACTTTCATATAGATATTAATAATTTTTTATTTAGTAATATTAAGAAAATTAAATTGCACTAGTGTGTTTACATGATTATTACACACTGGTGCACGTTAATGTTTTTTCACTAATCATTGCAACTTTATCATTGTTACGCATGAGGGAATTCTATTCAAATAAATGCACCTGTATACACAAGAATATAGCATGCACTCGTGAGAGATACATGTATCAATGCATCGATGTTAATAGTTGTAATAAGCACATTGTGTTCCTAAGTAAACCATTAACATCATTCCCTTCAATGATATTGTTTCCATTGCCATTATTATTACTATTACCATTATGGTTACCAATACTTCATGACGTGCAATGATATGAATGCACCATGCAAAAAACAAATTCTAAACTTTAATCCGCTAAAAATGTAAATGAGGATGTGTTAAACAATTTACCTGGTCTCTTCCCCATTAAGGAGGCATGGTTTCCATGTAGATAAAAATGAAATATGGAATTGTTTTGCAAAATTCAAGAATGAACTAAATCCATCGATAAAGTGAAGGAATTGTGGAATTTGTCAACACTGTAGCACTCACGATGTGGTGATTATATAGGGATGTTGAGAACTGATCACGGGGTGATTGTACAAGGATGATGAGAATCGACGCTTGTATGGTTGGAAGCATTGAAGGAAATGTAAAAATGAATTTGCATTTTGGTAATTTTTTAAACCCTACTTTATGTGTCTCGTGGTAAGATGCACCCGTGCAATCTTATGTTTAGGGAAAATTTCTAGGGTTTTTAAAATTTTATTAATCAATGGGCAGTTGTTGGTGTGCATCGATGTGTGTGCTTGTTTTTAAGTGCATCATTTAGTTTTTGAATTTTTTATAAATAAAACAGATAATTTATTACAAAATGTCTAAAACTTATTTAGTGCTTCTTGTGTATAGACACATTCGTGTGCCTAAGATGTACAAACACACTAGATTACTCTAGATTGATTGTGTTTTACGTGCACCAATAATGTAATTACATTGGGGCACCCTATTAAGGAGTGCATCAATAAGTTTTGTTATTTTTAAAACAAACCCAATATTGTATAACAAGATGGATAAACCTTATTTGGTGTGTCTAAATAAGGACACAATGCAATTAGGATTTATAAATGCATCCCTAAGAAAATGTTTTTCAGTGCATCATTAATGGAATCCGGTGCGCCATTTAAGGGAGTGCATTCATGAGTATAATTTTAAAATAAAATTGATATTTAAGGGAGTGCGCCATTCATGGAAGTTCACCGATGATTTCTTTCAATTTTTTAAATAAAGTCGATATTGAATAACAAAATCTCTAAACCTCAGTCGGTGTGTTGTAGATAGTCATGCATTAGTGCACTGATGAGTTTACGATGTACTGATTATAGTATGTTTAGAATTTAATTAAATCAGTATTTTATCACAAATGAATAATGACGACTTTTGGCATGCATGTTTATTTATTGCATCGATGCATTATATATATGAGCACATTGGTGTGTTTAATGCAATTTAAGTACATGACTAAAAAAGCTCCACTAAAATCTTTGGTCGCCCACCTTCACTATAAATAGATAAGAGTAAATTTTTTGTAGAGGTTTTGCAAAAAACTTCACTAGAAGGTGTTTTCCTTTTAGTGATTATTTATAATACATCCATTTGCACACAATCACCTTCACCAAGAGTTGATGGAGAAACGCCTAGATTGGCTTCTGGACTTGGGAGCGAAGAACCCTGCACAACGATGCACTGAAGAAAAACTTCTCTAGGCAATAATGGCCCCCAAGTGGCCGGAATCGTCAAGGCATGCCTTCCCCTACAACTCTGTAATGTCCCCCACCTCTTAGAGAGGTAATGAGGAGACTCAGTGGCCTAGGCACCCCCACTAGGTCATAGTCTCACACTGAAGGGGGGAAAAGTCAAGAAGTTAAAAGTTATATTTTTAAGTTGACTTAAGAAAGGAAAA
>ML777315.1:730059-784548 GCA_009831015.1 Picea engelmannii
CAGCGCCAATCCACATTCTTCTTCCTGCAATATATCGTCCAACAATGACTGCCCTTTTTGCTTACTGGAGAAACGCATCGTGAGGGCTCTCTGCAACACTGCCCGTTCATGCGACTCTCCTCGTGAAATCGCGAACTCTTTGAATCTCTTCGCCGAACATTTTGTCGAAGGAAGGCAGGAAGACGCCCACGAATTTCTAAGATATGTGATTGGAGCCTGCAACGACGTGTGTATTGGTCAGTCGAAGAAGGAAGAGCCAAGTGAAAAAGATGGCGAAGATGAAAGCATTATTAAAAACATCTTCGGCGGTGTAATGCAGAGCCAAGTGAAGTGCATGTTTTGCGGAGGTGAGTCGAACAAGAAGGAAGATATTATGGACCTCAGCCTTCAATTAACAGACTCTGTAACGTCCCTGGAAGAGGCCCTCTCTTGTTATTTTGCATCACAGCTGCTGGATGATGGGGATAATGTTTATAGATGCGAAAATTGCAACAACTTAACGCCAGCCCAAAAGCAATTGTCAATTCTCAAACCTCCCAACGTTCTGGTCATTCAACTCAACAGATTTGCTATGGATGCCTGTGGCTCTGGGATTAAAATAAATCGGAATATTAGCTTTAAACAACGCTTGGTACTGGATAATTATTTGTCTGCTGATCAGAATAAGTATAATATTAATGAACACGATTATACTCTATTCGCCACCATTGTCCATTCAGGATTCTCGCAGGACTTTGGGCACTATTATGCCTATGTGAAGAACCTGGAAGACGAAAGATGGCATTGCTGCGATGATGCTAATGTCTCTCCTGTCTCCGAACAGGAGGTGTTATCAGATCAGCAAGTGTATTTGCTGTTCTTTATTCGAAGAAAATCGGGCTTAAAATCTTATAGTGATTGTAATGGTGATAATGTTATTGCATCAGCTGGGGATTCAGAAATGGAAGATGTTTTCACAGATTGTAACGATGAATTTGAATTAGAAATCGATGATGATATAACATCAGCTGACGGAGATTTTGCTGAGGATGTCTTCTCAGATTCTAACGATGTATTACAGTTCGAATTCGATGATTATTTCGCAGCTCATCGGGATGGCAGAGGAATCGATATCTACAGTAAGGATGAATCCGAATTTGAATTAAAAGATGAACATATTTTTGCGGGTGGGGATGGCGTAGAAGACCAGTGTGTTTTTGCAGGTTGGGAGAACGTTGAAGTTGAATCAGATGAATGGGTAAAGGATGAATTTGAGGATTTGGTGATTAGAGAGAAATTAATTAAACAGATTTGTGTGACAGCACAACAGAATAAAACTAGTAAGGCTATTCGAAAATCATCTCAAAACGGGGTATTGGAACTTGATTAAAACTAAGGGTTATTCGAAAATCATCTCAAAACGGGGTATGGGAACTTGAATAAAACTAGTAGGGTTATTCGAAAATCATCCCAAAACGGGGTATGGGAACTTACCCTTAAAATTTCCTCGATTTATAAATTTTATCCTTCTTTTTATTTCACCAAAATTCTTCTTTTTATTTCACCAAAATTTGTAGTAGTATCACTAATTTTTTTGAAGTGATTTGTTCTATAGATATCTAAAATTCTTACTATAGTTGTAAAAAATGCAATAGTGAATTTGTTGGGATATTTGGCCTATATACAAGTTTTCAAAAAGATGGGAAGAAATTAGTATCCTTAATTAGCTACATAATGTTAATTAGCTACATAATGTTGTGGTTAAGTTTTATAAAAGTTTTGAAAAAGATTGGAAGAAATTAGTATCCCTAATTAGCTACATAATGTTGTGGTTACCTTTTATAAAAGGGTTCTTGTTAAGATGCAATATAATAATTTAGTCAAATGAAGTTAATTGTAATATTTGTCTTAAAGAAGGTTGTTGGTTTTCTCCTACCATTTTTGCATTTAAATCAATAAAATTGAGTGATTAGAAGGGAGGATACATTGGTATTAACATGGTTGGGTTTCTTGTTATGATTAGGCACTGACATTGTTTTTTTTCTATAAATGTTGAGATAAAGATGTCCATAAGAAAATTTTCATTTGCATCACTTTAGTTATCTTGAATATTCTTTACTAGTGTGAAATTTGCTCCTACAACATCACTTGTAAGACTACTACAACATCACTTGAGACTAGGAATAAGATTGAGCAATTCTAAAAATGCTTCATAACTTATAATTAAATGCAACCTGCATGCCCTATTTTCTTTATTGAAGTTGGATGTAATTCCATGGAGTCCTAAATATTTAGATTATAAGCACAAATTACTCTTGTTAAGAAAATACAAGCTCCCTGTTATTGCTTCTATTATTAACGATAACCAACGTAGGTTTGAAAGAGGATGAATAAAGGATGGGTTCTTAGAAATTTGAATCATTGGCATAGTTATGCTAACATAAAATAATGCAATCAAATTAATAATATTGATAATATTAAATCTTGTATTCTTATAAGTTTAAAAATATGACTTTGATTGATAATATTAAATCTTGTATTCTTATAAAGTTTAGGCCATCATGGCTTGCCCTAAGACTTGGTTGGAAGCTACTAAACGTTACAAAAAACCCTCGCCCTTGCCCCACAAATATTTCCCCCATGCCACTCCTCTCAAGGTCCAGAAATTAACTCGGGCAAAAATGGTTGAGCGCCAACTCAAGGCTCTTTTCTATAATTGTGATGAAAAATATTTTCCCGGGAATAAGTGTAAGGAACAAAAACTTTTTATGGCCATTTCATACGATGTTATTGAAGAAGGTGTAGCTCTTCCTGCTGAAGAGATACCAATCCTTCCAGGCCTTGAAAGACGTTATGTGCACGAATTTGGTCCTACACCTTCCCGACTTCACCAAGACTTTTGTCTTAGAATGTGATGCTTTTGAAAAATGAATTGGGGCAGTCCTAATGCAAGATGGTTGACCTTTGGCCTTCACCAACAAAAAAATTTCAAACAAACATTTGGGCCAATCCATCTATGAAAAGGAAATGTTGGCTATTCTGCATGCCTTGAATATTTCGCGTCCTTATCTATTGGGGAAACACTTGGACATATTAAAATTGATCACCAGAGCCTCAAGTATTTTTTGGAACAAAGATTTCATCCCTGGACAAAAACAAATGAGTCACCAAGCTATTTGGATATGATTATGTGATAATTTACAATAAGGGAAAAGAAAATGTGGTTGTTGATGCTCTTTCCCACAACTATGAAGAAGAAGGTTCCCTCTTTTCCCTCTCCTTCATTGTACCCGAATGGCTCCAAATTGCTCGTTAGGAATGGTTGCAAGATTCCAAAATATCTCGCATGATCCAGTAATTGCAAGCAAATTCTCTAGCCTCTCCAGGGTAATCTTGGAACAATAATGAGCTTCGCTACAAAGGTTGTCTCTATCTAAGAAAACAATCACAACTTGAATCTGCAGTGCTTTCTGAGCTTCATGCTTCACCCACCACTGGGCATTCAAGGTTTACCAAAACCTATGAAAGGGTCAAACATTTGTTTGTTGGGGATAGTATGAAACATGACGTCTACACCTTTGTGGTTGAATGTGATGCCTGTCAACGCAACAAAGGAGAAGAAGTCAAATACCTTGGCACACTCCATCCCCTTCCAATTCCCCCTTATATTTGGTGGGATATCTCTATGGATTTCATTGTGGGCCTCCCTAAATCCGAAAACAAGACAATCATCATGGTGGTGGTTGATCATCTTTCCAAATATGCTCATTTATGTGCTCTGCAACATCCCTTCACCGAATACACAGTGGCCCAAGTTTTCATGGATAATATCTTCAAACTTCATGGCATGTCGTATTCTATTGTCTCTGACAAGGATCCCACATTCACCAACAATTTTTGGCAAGAATTTTCAAGCTACAGGGCACCCAATTACATCTCAGCACCACATATCATCCCCAGACTGATGGCCAAACTGAAATTGTTGACAAGTGTTTGGAAACATATTTAAGGTGTTTTGCATCTAACTTCCAGCATCATTGGGCTCAGTGGTTACCACTAGCTGAATGGTGGTACAACACATCTCACCATACAGCCACTCGCATGACTCCTTTTGACGCAGTATATGGACAAAAGCCACCATCAGTTCTCTCATACATTCCAGGTGTCTCTAAGGTTTAGGAGGTTAAAAAAAATCTTGTAGTATGTGAGGCCATTCTTTGTACCCGCAAATACAATTTGGTGATGGCTCAAAATTGCATGAAGAAGCAAGTTGATCAAGGTTGTTTTGAAAGTCAATTTTTTGAAGGGGACTAGTGTTTCTACATTTGCAACCTTATAAGCAGACTTCACTCAAAGTTGACCATTGTCAGAAGCTTTCTCCCAAATTTTATGGTCCTTATGCCATTCTCAAGCGTGTGGGGATCGTCGCCTACCAATTAGCTCTATCCAATGATTCTAAGCTCCATCCTGTTTTTCATGTTTCATGCTTAAAGAAGGTGATTGGAACTAAGTGCCACACTCAAACCCATCTCCCTGAGTTCGATGAAGAAGGATCCATTTGGTTACATACCCAAGCAGTATTGAACCAACGTGAACCTCGTCCTCGTCGGCGCACCATCCGGGAAGTGTTAGTGCAATGGAAAGATACAACTCCAAAAGATGCCACCTAGGATCTTGTTACCATTCTGCAACAATTTCCTCATCTCAAGCCTTGAGGACAAGGTTGTTTTTCAAGGGGGAGGGCATGTTAGGGACCTATCCTCCCTAACCCCTAATGTAGGTAGAATAATATATTTTTAATGTAATAAAGGCCGACATCAGTTTATAAGGATTATTTAGTAAATGAGAACAAGTAAATGTAAGAAGACCTAATACAAGCTTCCACTTCTAGAAATATCTTCTCCTAGAAGGTTAATTAGAAGATAGAATTAGTATAAATAAGAGTAGGAGGCATGAGGAATTTTGTCTTGAGAATTATTGTAATAGATTGATGCTTTGCTCGAGGTTTCCCCCTTGAAGAGGCAAGTGAATATTGTTTCTTATCAATAAAGGTATTATTTTGGTGTTGTGGTTTCATATATTATGTTACTATGTTGTTATTCTATGCAATATTTTTGTTTTCGCCTATTATAATAGATATGGTACCTTACATATTTGGATGGATACCTAAGGGTCTTCCACCTGCTTAAGATCATTACCATGCTAATCATTTTCAATCGGGAAGTATACAACCTAACATTAGGCCTTAGAGGTACCCATATGCACAAAAGAGTGAGAATGAGCATATAGTTTAAGAAATGTTAGAGGTTGGCATTGTTCAACCTAGCGAAAGTGCTTTCTCTTCACTAGTGATGATGTTTCAAAAAATGAAGGTTCATGGCATATGTGTCCAGATTATTGACAACTCAACAAAATGGCCATTAAAGAAAAGTTCATTATTTCTATCATTGATGAATTACTAGATGAATTCCAAGGAGCAATTTTGTTTACCAAGTTGGATCTATGTTCTAGTTATCATTAAATCATAATGAGGAAAGAGGACATCCCCAAAAAAATATTTAGAACACATGAAGGTCATTACGAGTATTTGGTCATGCCATTTGGCCTTACCGATGCACCTTCAACATTTCAAATCTGGATGAATTCTATTTTCAAACCCTTCCTCAGAAAATTTGTGTTAGTGTTTTTTGATGATATACTAATCTACAAAAATTATTTCTAAGATCATGTACAACATGTTGACATGGTCTTAAAACTACTGGAACAAAAATAACTATATGCAAATCTTTTCAAGTGTGCCTTTGCGGTTCAAGAAGTGGAATATTTGGGTATATTGTATCTCATGAAGGTGTGAAACTGAACCCTAACAAAATTAAAGCTATGATCCAGGTGGATATCAGTGGTCGCCCACCTCTACGACTGACTCATCACGGTTCTCCATCTTGGCCATTTTTGTTATGATTTTTGGGTCCTAAACTTTTGGAATTATTTTGATGCCCTAAATTATGGTTTTTGGCCATTCGAGGGGTTGGGATTTCCATGGCATTCATCGACCCTGGAAATAATTGTACTTCTTGATTTGATCTTTCCAACGAGCTACTAAACACCCCAAACGGATATTGTATGCAAATGGTTTTCCCTAGGAATTTGATGCATCAACTAACCACCTCGGGGCCCGCAAACCTTTAGTGCTTCACCTCCTAGGGTTAGGGTTTTGGAACTTTAGGGTTATTTATTTATGTTAAAATTCCATTCTTTAAACCTAGTGTATTATCTTTCTGCGAATGAGCATAGTGGACATCTCTTTCTCTTGCAGTATTCTACTATTTTATTCATTAATAGAAGTTGGGTTTCACTATAGTTTTTCAATCTCTACTATAGTTTTGTTTGTATCTCATTTATTTCTTAATATAACTCAGATCAATGGTATCAAAGCAATCCACTCCTTTTATTTATCAGTGCATGTCCCTGACAATGGGTATAGAGAGCTAGGTATCAAGCTAGTTTCACTTGGGTATGATTGCTCTCCCTGGCCCAAGAAACCTTTCATGGTGGAAGAAAAGAGAGATGACGGAGCAAGAGATCCTTTCAAAATGTTGCTCGAGGGAGCCCTCATGCGATAGAAGAATGAGATGATGGAAAAATTCACTGAAATTCTTCGACGATTATCGACGACAGTCAAGGCACCTTTAACAAGCAGCCATTTCAGAGGTGTGACACCCTTCAAGGTACAAGGTAACTTTGATATTCCCTTATTTAAAGGCTAGATATATGTATATGCTTTGGAGGAATGGTCGAAACTATTAGAATGGTATTACTCTATTAAAGAAAACTTGACATTGAAAGATCACCTTCACTCTCCTTAAATCTATTAGAAACATTGAACCAAATAGGAGAGAGAAGATAGAATTAAACTAGAAAGTAAACAATGGAAATCACACACAATACATGAAGATTTACCCTAGAAACCCTTAACTAGGAAAACCAACATTCCTTGAGTGACTCCTGCTCCTTGTTGTCCTATTCATTCAATGAATAAAGAGTTACATGACTAACCTTGGTCCACACCTAAGGCACAATTCATTATGATACTCTCTTGCTTTAACACAAGGACAACTCTACAACCAATTCAACTTACATCTTCATGACTAATGTGTTATTAAAAGGCATAGTTACACAGCTCTCTCTGAAACTGAGGGTTTACAACAACCTTCAATTAACCTAGACAGTATTACATAATGCACTATTTATAATCATCTACAACATGTAAAACCCTAATTTGTGGCACTCAAAACAATTATAGATCCATGAAGATGATTGGTTGTGATCCCGAGAATCTTGGGATTTTGTTATGGGTTTCGACCACCAGTTGAACACCATTCAGATACCAATCGACCATTTGGTTGATCACCAGTCGGTTACCCTTTTGACCGTCAGTCGAGTACCAGTTGACCTCATGTAGGTTACCCTTTTGACATTCAGTTGGATACCAATAGGGTCACCTTGTCGACCATTGACTTAACTTAAGAATCACTCAATTCATCTCTAATTCGATCATCCTTGAATGTCCAGTCAATTGACTGAATCTCCACTGCAAAGAATATAACATTCACAGCAAAATCCCTCCCCCATGTCAAATATTGGTGGGAATGTTACTGATAGAGACATAGTGAAGATGATTATGTAGCATTCGGAACAAGACCCACTTGGGAGGCCTTTTTTTATTCCCTCAAGGAGGAGTTCTACTTTTTCAAAAACTATGATGACCAGTACACGATATGGACGACTTTGCGTCAAGAAAGAGACCATACGGTTTTGGAGTATACTAACATCTTCCATACCTTGCACTTAAATTTGGGTATCAAAGACTCTGAGTGGCACCTAGTTCTGAAGTACCATAGTGGTCTACATAGGTACATACAAATATATATGGATTTCTTGGACATATTCTCACTTGGAGTTGCTTATCGATATGTTGTCAAAATGGAGCAGAAATTTATGCAGTGGAATAAGCAGGAGTTTGGGTCTGCAAATATACAACAACATAAGCATGGAAAAGGTCGACCTAACTCACAAAAAAGGGGATAGATCAAGGAAGGCCAACCTCAAGAAATCCAATGCAAGTCGCAGACAAAGAAGGGTAATGGGAAGACGAAGAAGGACACTGGAAAATGGTGTGAGTTCCACAAAATCCCCTAGCACAACACCAATGGATGTCACTCAAAACAATCATTATTGGTTGAGCTTAAAGAAAAAGAGTCATACCTTGACTTAGAATTTGATTCGGAGCAAGATAAGGGAAACCATATCATTGATGTGGAACCTAGTCCTACCATCACAATCGAAAATATTGAAACAGATGATTCAGGAGCTTGAGGAAGGGGAGCACCTCTTCCATTCACAGTTGTGAGTGAATTGAACTTGATTTCATTTCATTGTTGATACCGGGAGTTATAAGAACCTCATCTTGTCCTAGGTCATCAAGAGATTGAAGCTACCAATGATTCCACACTCCCAACTATACAACATCGGTTGGTTGAGCCAAGGATGAGACCTTTGCATCAGCCAGTAGTATCGCTTGTCCTACAACATCAAGCTTTTCAAAGATGAGGTATTGTGTGATGTTTCCCCACTCAAAGTTTGTGATGTTATTTTAGAACAACGTTGTATGTGGAAACATCATGTTTTTTATGAGTCTCGACCCTATAGTTTCATTAACACTCTGAGGGGGTCATCCCTAAAGGGTACCCAAGGTAGTTATGACTACTGCAATTTCATTGATATCGACAAAATAGTGTCGAAAAACAATCTCACATACTCTTAAGTTTGTCCTCTTCACGGTTCAGTCAGAAGGGGAATTAAAGGTCATTGCAACCACCACAACTTCAACACAAGGCCTCTCTACATAGAAGAAACATGTGGACAAGCTTGTAGAGGAATACATAGACCTCTTTGATTCACCTGTAGGGGTGCCTCTACATTGTCACGTCAAACATCCCATTGATTTGATACCTAGTGCTCCCTTTCCCAATGGTCCAATATATAGATGTTCCTTTTTGGAGAATGAGTAAATAAAGCGTCAAATTCATGAGCTCAACTGCAAGGGCCACACTCAATCAAGCTCCTTACCTTGTGGGAGACCAATTATGTTGGTGTACAAGAAGGATGGATCGTGGAAACTCTATATTGATTATAAATCCCTCAATAAAATCATTGTCAAGAACCAATACCTGATCCCTTGGATTGATGATATTCTTGATCAAATCAAGGGTGCGAAGTTCTTTAGAAAGATTGACCTAAATTCGGGCTATCACTAGGTTATGATAGAGTCAATTGATGTATGGAAGACATCCTTCAAATCTAAAGAAGGTCTCTTTGAGTGGTTGGTCATGCCTTTTGGCTTCACTAATTCTCTAGAAACATTCATGAGGATGATGGATGATATATTGTGGTTGTTCACAAAATATTTTGCAGTGGTCTATTTGGATGACATCCTCACCTTTAGTTGGACCTGCGTATAGAACTTGTGGCACATTCTGCAGGTCCTAAGCACCCTGCGGCAACACAATTTATACACCAACCTAGAGAAATGCTCATTCGACATGCAAAGAATCCAATACTTAGGATACATCGTGGATGAACATGATCTATATGTGGACCCAACCAAGGTCCAAGTCATTCATGATTGGTTAGCCCCAACGAATTTGACATAGATCCGCGTTTTCTTAGGCCTCACCAAATTCTACCACATTTTCATGTTGGGTTTCTCTCATATAGCTTGGCCCTTAAGGCAAGTGACTAAAGGGGGAGATAAATCTAATTTTTTCCAGGTCTGAATCATAACAGAAAGCATTCTAGGATCTGAAACATTGTCTATGTTCCACACCAGTCCTCACATTTCCAGATCTACAACTACAATTTGAAATCGAGACAAATGCCTCTGGTTGTGCTATCGATGTTGTCCTCACTCAGTAGGGACATCCAGTTACCTATCATAGTGAAACATCGTATGATATTATTCATTGGTATCCCACCTATGACAAAGAGATGTACTCCATTATGCAGGAATGCCGACAATGGAAGCATTACATTTTAGGAATGAAAATTATAATCCACACTAATGAAAAGCCTATGCAAGTCATGCATACACAAGGAAAGTTATAGAAATATCTCCATCAGAAATGGTCCACATACCTGCAAAAAATCCACCTGAATATTAAGTACAAGAAGGGAAATGCCAACTATGTTGTTGACTGCCTTGGTCAGCCCCCAGTTGTGGCATTCACCACAATTCTTAACTCATGTGGGAACAAGACCTATAAGTGGCCATAATTATACAATAGTGACTCTAAATTTTCTACTGCTTATTAGACCCTGAGTATCGAGAAACATCTTCCAGACTTCCACCTCTAGTATGCGCTCTTGTGCTATCTAGACCATCTTTGTGTTCCTTCAAGAAAGTGTGCAAAGCTAATTTGGGAGGCACATTACAGTAGGGTGGTAGGGAAATTCGGGGTGGAGAATACAATAGTGGTACTTTAGAGGAATTTCTAGTAGCCCAAGCTTCGACATGACGTCGGTTGGTACATCAGGTTGTGCACTACATGTGTCATCGCTAAGTTGTCCATCAAGAAGCAGGGGTTGTACACTCCTCTCCTTGCACCAGACAAGCCCTAGGAGTACATCTCCATGGATTACATTTCAAGGTTTCCCTCCACCAAATATGGTCACGATTGTGTTTTTTTGTTCATCAATCGGTTATCTAAGATGGCCATTTTGACACCCTATAAAAAGAGTATCACAGCTAAGGCCACTACTAAAATCTTCTCTGTGCATGTTTGGGTTCATTTTTTGTCGCGACGAACCATCATTTTAGAAAGGGACAGCAGGTTCCTCAACACCTTTTGGTCCATCCTATGGTCTTTAATGGACACCAAGTTGTCCAAATCGACATCTTTTCATCCCCAAATAGATGGACAAATAGAGGTGGTTAGCAGGATGATTGTGCATATCTTGCACATGTACAAATCTAAGCATACATGTACATGGGATGAGAGCCTCCCATATGTTCAACATAGTTATAATAGATCCCTCAACAGTTGTATTGGCCACAACCCTTTTCAAGTGTGCTTCGGGTTCCAACCACTGGCCCCCATTGATGTAGCTCGGGTTCCAACCACTGGGTCCCAAGCTCAAATCGAAGCAAAATGAGCAACAAAATTCATTGAATGGATCCATCACCTCCATTAATGGTTTCATGATATCTTGGAGAAGACCAACACCAAGTATAAGGAACAACATGACCAACATCGGGTTCCTCACAAGTTTCGGGTTGGTGACAAGGTGTGGTTGAATTTGTAGAAAGAGTACCTCAAAGGCCTTGAGAGGAAGCTTAGACCACTCTGATATGGGCCTTACACCATCACAAAGGTTTTGGGTGACAATGCTTTCAAATTGATTATTCATGCTTTTCTTGACTTGGACCCAGTATTTAATGTGGAGTTGCTTCAACTATATTTCCCACCTCTGGTAGACACTTCAGAGGTGGCTAAGAAATTGGCCCCTACATAACTAAATCATGAATGGATTGTATAAGCTCCAGTGGATCAAATCATGGACACTAGGATGAAGGGTACATTCCAGTAGAATATACAACTCTGTCGGGTTTGCAAACTAGGACATCTACTTCAGCAAGGCAAGTGGCTCACCAAGGTTTAGATTCAACAAAAGTTCCCCCATCTCATGAGGGGAATTGATTCAATGGAGAAAATTGCTTCATAAAGGGGTAGGAATAATCCAGGTGGATATCGGTGGCCACCCACCTCTTCCACTAACTCATAATGGTTCTCCATATTGGTCATTTTTGTTATGATTTTCAAGTCCTAAACTTTTGGGGCCATTTTGAGGCCCTAAATGATGTTTTTTATCTATTCGAGGGCCTGGGACTCTGTGGAATTCCTAGGCCCTGCCAATAATTGTAGTTCTCGATTATATCTTTCAAATGAGCTATTAAATGCCCCAAATAGATATTGTATGCAAAATTTGTGCCCCCAGGAAGTTGACGCGTCAACCAACCACATCAGGGCCAGAAAACCTTTTGGTGCTTCACCTCCTAGGGTTAGGATTTTGGGCCTTTAGGGTTCTTGATTTATGTTAAAAAGTCATTCCCATGGCCCATTGTATTTATCTTTATGTGAATGAGCATAGTCGACATCTCTTTCTCTTCAAATATAAGTTGCCACCATTATAGCCATTTTGTGTTCTACGATATTATGTTATTTTATTCATTAATAGAAGTTGGGTTTCACTGTATATTTGCATACTCTTCTATAGTTTTGTTTGTATCTCATTTAGTTCTCAATATAATATGGATCAAGCTATGAGGGAATTCCTAATTCCCAAAACCTTGAAGAATATTAGAGGATTCTTAGGATTTATGGGCTATTACCCCAAGCTTGTGAAGAATTATGGTCAAATAGGAGCACCTCTAACAACATTATTTAAAAAGGAGGCATTTTCTTGGCCTCAAGAAGCAACCAAATATTTTGAAAAACTTAAGGAGGCTATGTATACAACTCCTATCCTGACCACTCCTAACTTCACAAAAACCTTTATTATGGATTCCAATAAGGCATGACATTGGTGCAGTTTTAATGCAAGAAGCAAGGCTCCTTTCCTTTGAAAGTAGCCAATTTAAATGAAATAACTTACTCAAACCCATTTATGAAAAGGAAATGTTGGTCATATTACATGCAATTAAGAAATGGAACCCTTACCTAATAGGAAAACACGTCAAGGTAAAAACATATAATGACAGTTTGAAGTACTTCTTGGAACAACAATTATCTTCAAAATAGAAACAAAAATGGGCTACAAAGATGCTAGGTTATGAATTTGAATTTATCTACAAAAAAGGAAAACGAAATATGGTGGTAGGGGTATTGTGTGCTATTTCCATTCTGAAATTTCATTGGGTGGAAGAAGCAAGGATATAATGGAAGCAAGATCATAAGGCATGCAAAATCATTCAACAAATACAAGAGGACCCAAGAGCATTAGATAAATTTGTGTGGATGAATGATTTAGTATGGTACTAGGATCGCCTATATTTATGTAGGAATTCCCAACTTAGACAAAAGATCGTTTTCGAATTGCACACTTATGCTATAGGAGGGAATTCATGGTTCTTGAAAACTTACCATGGGATGAAGAAGGATTTTTTTTTGTAAGGTCTTAAAATTTATGTTCAAAATTTTGTGATTGAATGTGCGGTCTTCCAATAGAAGAATAGAAAGACAATCAAGACCCCGGGTCTCCTTCAAACATTAGCCATACCATGTCAACATTGGGAAGAGGTTCCAGTGGATTTTATCATAGGTCAACCAAAGTCCATAGGAAAGGATGCCATCATGGTAGTAGTGGATTGACTCACAAAGTATGCCCATTTTTTAACTCTTTCTCATCCTTTTAAAGAGTACGGTAGCCACAACATTCATGGAAACAATTCAAAAGCTATATGGAATCCCAAAGATTATTGGAAGTGATAGAGATCCAATTTTCATTGGTAATTTTTGGATTGGATTATTTTCTTGTTTGGGTACTCAATTGGCTCACAACTTTTCTTACCATCCTCAATCTGATGGGAAAACTAAGACTGTGAATAAATGTCTAGAAGGGTGTCTTTGTTGCTTTGCATCTAACAAACAAACAGAATGGTTCAAGTGGTGTCTCTTGGCATAATGGTGGTACAACATGTCCTTCCATACTTCATCAAAAATGTCCCCATTTATAGCACTTTATGGATATCATCCTCCATCCATCACATCACCCTTGAGAGGGAAATCAAAGGTTCAAGCGGTGGAGGACCACATAGAGAACCAACAAGAGGTTCTCAAACTATTGAAGGAAAACTTGGTTATAACACAAAATAGGATGAAACAACAAGTAGATCAACAATGCAATGAAAGGAAATTTGAAGTGGTGGATTGGCTATTTCTAAGACTACAACCATACAAACTATGTCCCTCAAGCAACAAAATAAGGACTATAAATTAGCACCCAATTACTATGGTCCCTATAAGGTGTTGTGGGTGATTGGAAGTATGGATTACAAATTCGATTTCCCTCCATCTTCACGTGTACATCCAATCTTCCATGTTTCTTTATTAAAGAAGGTAATCAAAGACAAGATCACAGTTCAAACTATTTTACCATAGATTAATGGAGAAGGGAAAATCATACTAGAATAGGAAACAATCCTTGAAACAAGGATCAAGCAACTGTGAAATCAAGCAATTACTAGGACCTCATCAAGTGGAAGAACCTACCAGTAGAAGAGGTGACATGTGAAGATGAGTTACTCATGCAGAAACATTCACGGGTAATCAAGTGTTGAGGGAAACACTTGTTTGAAGGGGAGGGGAGTGTTAAGCTCTAGATAAAATCATAGGCATTCAGTTATTACATTTCTATTGTTATATTAGTGTGGTCGGCTATACCCTTTAATTGTAATTGTACCCTTTGTCTCCAATATATACCAATGAGACCTAGTTTTAGAAATGATCTCACCTTGTACATGTGTTCTATTGTTAAAAGAGGTTGCCCACTCAAAGTGACTTCACTTTCATTCTTCTCTCTCATTCTCAGGGTGTGGAGTTACTTCTCACTCTCTCTTTATGCTATTTTGGGTGTTTTGTGCATAACATAAGCAAAGGTGTCATCAATTATGATTCCTTGTTTATTGGGTAAGGGCAATGAATAGTACCTATCATTTTGCATCCTCTTTTACATTTTCAAGGTTATTTTCTTGATTAAAGGTGTGTTCTTAAATTGACCCTTTACCTATGCATTAAATAACATAAAATGTGAATACTAATATTAATACATATTTTCCATGTGCACAAACAAACAAAAAATGTAAAATACTTATTTGTCTTTTATCTTTTAATGACTCGTAAATGGAAGGTAAAAAAGGCATAAAAGGGTGTTTTATTAATTTAACCATAATACATATGTATATGACTAGATCAAGGAATCCATCTATAGATAGAGATGATTGCTAATCAACTACAATTTCGACAACTAATATGAGGAGGCAAGTGACAAAGGTCCAAGGAGATAAGTGCCAAATCTTCGTTCTTCAAGCATCACTACTTCTAATGCACTCCACCTAGAGGTTTATGTAACTTCCATTATGGTGGCTTGTGTCTATCTAGGATACATGTATCAAATCACCAAATGAACCCTAGGGGAGATAATGCACCTCGCCAACTTGTACTTTAGCAACAGATTATGTGAGTTTGTGGAAGCCTTTGCATGATATTCTTATAACTCCAACTGGACTCTAGTCTCTTTATCACTCGACAATTACTCAATCTTCAAATTAAATGAATTGGGGTTATGGCCAATGAGAGAAGACTACATCATGAATCGTGTGTTCCCTTATACAAGTAACCTATGTATGTTATGCAATGCTATGCAAATACAAAACGAAATATCAAAAGATAGAATTAAATAAAATTATATATTTTCAATTAGGTCTAGCTCGAGTGGTTACACAAGAGAAATGTTATCCTCCCACATAGGTTCAAATCCTACTTGTGACATGTTTTTTTCTTCATGATCCAATTGTTGTTGAGGTCGTACGCCATGAGAAATATCTCATTCTCACTTATGGATAGGAGGGCGAAGTCAATAGTTACATGTAAAAAAAAAAACACAATTATACATACATCATGCTTAATTAGTTTCTTATGAAAAGAGATGACTTGTTTGCATTTATTAATTCAAGTGATAAAAAGGGGAAAAAAAACATAATTTGCAAAGTGGCAAATCAAAAATCCATAGCTTGTAGAAGACTTCTACCCACTGATAATTTAAATCAACATGCAAAATATCTCAACGTGCCTTTAAACTTAATTTAATTTACAAATGAAATCTTACCCCTTTCATGTTATATCAACTTTTTTCCAACTGGAAAATTTCTCAATTATATTATAAATATAATATGTTCTCTAGTCAAGATATGTTACAAAGGACAACGAAAGGAAACGAAACATTCAATGAATCTTTCACCAATATTGGTCTCTCGACCAGCAGATGGAGAAAGTTCATAAAGGAAAAGAGAAAGCAGTACAAGTCCAAAGACCGTGCTCATAAACAAATCCCGAACATCCTCTGAAAGTCACCAGAGGAGAAAATCCAGCATACACGCTGCAAAAATGAGATACAAAACAAGGCAAAGCCCAACAAGGGCATGAAAAGAAGCAAAAACAGACGTAGGCTCAGGGGGTTGTCCCGAAACTCGACCCTGCCTCGACCTATAAACGCTGCCACAGAAAATTCGTCGCCCGTGCAAAGGGTTCATGCATCCACACGGTGCATTAACCACCTAAGCGCAGAGCTTGAACTCCTTTGTCGTCGCTATCCACTGCCTCACGATACACCCTTGGCCCCGAGCAGCCGCCTCAGCCCCATGCCGCCATAGAGAAGTCGTCGCCCCTACATAAGGTTCACACACCCAAGCGCAGAGCGTGAATTCTCTGTCGTCATTGCCTTCCTCTGCCTCTCAATCCACCCTTCCATGTTGGTCTTACGCCCGCGCTTCAGCAAGGAGACCAGGGATGTGGCTAGTGAAGCCTAGTCGTAGAGCCCGCAACGCCGGATTGCTCGACCCTCAAAACCCTAGCAGATGTGGCACACAAAGCTCTTGTTTCCTGTTATCATTATGTTATATCAACTTGCAAGCGGATTTTAACACAGTGTTAATTTAAATTAATTTACAAGTGATCTTACCCACTTTAAGTTATATTAACTTGCAAAAAGTCTCATCGTACTTTTAATTTGCAAATGAACTTACCAAAAAAGTCTCAACACACTTTTAATTGAAATTAATTTGCAAAAGAACTTACCCACTTTAAGTTATATTAACATGCAAGAAGTCTCAACACACTTTTAGTTTATTCAACTTTAAAACACAACGGAACTTTGGGAGGAAAAACATGAGATAATAAAAAGGAAAGGAAAGAAAGGAATCAATCAATGAAAATGGTCCACATTTTGTCATCATCCTCTTTTATGGGAATTGATTTACTTTCTTTCAATTAAAAATTTGGAGAACAAAAGTTCTCCCTAACTTTAATTTCCCATTTTATTCTGTTTTTTTCTTTCTTCTCTCTTCCTCTACTCCTCTTCCTTTTAGGGTTTCAACATAATTGTATTTATCTTCATAAGCAAGCTTGGGGTTTTCATGACATGCTACCATGGAAGGATCCTTCCTTGCAGATATTCACAAAGTTTAAATCATTTCTTGATATATTCACAAAGTTTAAATTTTGAATTTAGTGGTTTTTTTTACTTACTCATATCCTTCTTTTTGGTATTTTGTAAATTTAATGGAGGAAGAATGAATGTATGCCCAAGCTCCTCGCATGGGTTTCTTACTATTTGTTATTTGTAGGGTTTCATTTCAGCCCTTAGGTTACTCGTTCATAAATTAAAAAGGAAAAATTAGCCCCCACATGGCCATGACTCTCTTTTGTTTGAAGGGGGTTGTAGTAGTTGATCTATGTATGGCCCTTTAGAGTGCATGTAGGCTTGGTATATGGTCATAGCCCTTTTAAAGGGTTCAAGCCATAGCCACGGTCATGGCCCTTTATAATGGCACACAAGCATGGATAATGATTATGGCCTTAAAGGGAATGGGCCATAATATCACGGTCACGACCCTTATGCCAAATGTAAAACCCTTACAATACTCTATTATTAACTAGATGACAACGACGAGATTTGCTAACTATTAACCAAATATTCTCTATTGTTTAGTATCTAATAAAATTCTATATTGTTTAGTATCTAAGGACAATGGGATTTAATTATTTTAACAAGATGAGAAATTTATTAATGTAATAACCAACACTTAAAAATTACCTCAACTTAATAATTTAAACAATGAAATTTACCCTAGTGCAACTTTTATAACCAACAAGATTTTTACAATTTACTAACTCGAATGATGAAATTAAAACTTGTTATTCAGTAAAAGAATAACCCATTTTTTAACTAATAATCCAACTATCAATTACATTACCAGCAAGGCTCTAGTGTAGATCCCAACAATGCAATTAGCAATTGTAGTTGCCACAAAATGCAACATAAAACCTTTACTCGTGAATTAACTTAATTAAAACCAACAAGTTTCTTAATTTTCATTCATGTTCCATAAAATAGACCTATCTAATAGGTTTCAAAAATACCTAAAATTAAAATATAAGATTAACTTTCAAAACATGACAACCACACACACCAGAAGCAACAACCAACTATCATCAACAAAGTTGAGCAGTAGTTTGGGAGACAAAACTTTCTTCCCAACCAACCCCTAAATCAAAGATTGAGAGCCCCCAAGCCTTCAACCACTAAGGCTATACCAACTAACAAACACCACCTCCCCTCACAACTCTGAGAATAATGAAATGCTTACAACTCCCGTCCTCAACTCCCTCATTGATACAATAAATATACCTCAAGGAACATGGAGAAAACTAGTTGAAAATGTAACCCCTAAACAAAGTCTTCCCTCCTCCATAAGAACCCATTTCAAGCATATAATTAAACTACCAAAAACATGATTTATTTAGATGAGGATCTCCATTCGCCATCCCACAAGCAAGTCCATGCACTAATATTCTTTGGTTAGTTTGATTAATCTTCATTAAGTATGCTTTTTTTATTAGTATTTTATTTATAAATAATTTATTTTCTTACTTGTTTCTTATGCAAAGCACTAAATTTCACTTGATATGCATAATTATCACACAAAATGCACCTACTAATTCACTAGTACTATTGTGCAAACGAGGGAGTTACTCATATGACCATCATGGTAAATACCTCATACCTACACTACTAAATAAGAATAGTGAACCTTATATATCTACATGCTCTTGATTATGTTTTTGAATGCCTAATGTGCAACTTACAACTATGCATCGAATCAAACCACTAACAAGGTTCACACCTTTCCTTCATCTTATGTGTTCTTCTCAATTCATACCATTTGTAGCCACTAGTTTATCACCCCCAATTTGTGAATGGTATCGCTCACCATGGCATAAGTCACCTCTGCTGCAACTAGTATTCACCGATTATCGTATGATTGCAACACGCATCAAAGGTCCATCATCATAGCTCCATGGGACTACAACTATAATTCCATCAATCTCCCCAACCTTTAACATCAAGACTCTCTAGCCCTCTTGATCTTTACCGGGGTCTTTGGCCCATGCATCATTTGGAAGGTAGTCTAACCCCCATGCATCAAAGGTCCATCATCATAGCTCCATGGGATTGCAATTCTAATTACATAAATCTCCCCGACATCTGACATTAAGGCTTTATGGCTCTCTCGACCTCTACTAGGATCTTTCGCCCATGCCTCATCTGGAGGGTAATCTAATCCCCAGACATCTAGGAGGTATTGACCCTCGTGTATCCCAGAAGGCTAACCCAAATCCTTTCTACAATTCCAACTAAGCACTCAACTCGACATCAAAATTCCATGACAACTCATCTAAAATGTATAACTCTTGGGAGGTAAAAGAACATTGGCATAGCACTAGTGATTGAATTTGTCCCCACTATGTTGGTTATGTATAGATAGTATGTCATGGTTATGGGATCCCACGAGATATTTATTAAACCAACCCTTCCAACCCAGGGAGTGGCTCTCATATCTAGCTCTCACTCTCATCATGAAATCAAATCATTTAGTAGTTGTAATGTATATCATATCCACATATGCAAGTAGCATATTACCACATGCTATCAACTGCATGTCATCATATGTAATATAACATCATCATAAGTAGCATAGAACCATATGATATCATTAGTAACACAATATTATTATAAGAAGCATAGAATTGCATAACATCATGAAATACTCCTATCATGGTAATCAACATATCACATAATATATGTATAAAATTAATGATGGAAATGCATGAACACAAAAAAAAAATGAGAACATCAATATCACACCTAATGCCATAAAAAAATTCCTCTCAAAATATCAATCTAATATATGTATTTGTTCTTGTGAGGATCACCAGTTATTGTTGACTATACAAAAAGTGCAGCTCTTAGAAGCATTAATAACTCATGATTGATATACTCAAGATCCAAAAACATTTTTATGAAGCATCTAGTTTTCTAAAATTAGATGAAGCAATGAATGAAGAGTATTGTTCCTTGTTGACAAATCATACCTAAGATTTAGTCTCTCTCCCCAACAAGGAAAGATTGTGAAATGTAAGTGGGTTTATAGGACCGAGTATGCAGTGGATGGAAGTTTGGAAAGTATAAGGTCATTTTATTAGTCAATGGTTTCTCTCATGTCTAAGGCCTTGAAAATTTTAGAACGTTTGCACTAATTGCCAAGATGGACTCATTTCACCTTGTTCTAGCACTTACAAGTTCATAGAGATACAAGTTCCACTGGATGGAATTTAAGTTCCCCTACTTGCACGAGGATCTATGGGAAGATATTTGTATGGAGCAACCTCCTAGCTTTATTCACGGTAGCTTTAACCATATGTCTCAATTGAAGGAATCTCTCTACAAACTCAAGCACGCTTCGTTGGCTTGGTTTAATAATATGGATTGGTTTTTGGTAATTGACTTAGATATTCTAAATTCCACTCCAACCCTAATGTTCATACTCAATGGGTGGGTAATGAGATTTTGAGTCTACTTTTATATGTTGGTAATCTCATTCTCATTAGAAGTGATCGCCATTTAATCAACCTAGCAAGTTTAGTCTTAGAAACCAATTTGTGATCATAGACTTAGGGTACCTACAATGTTTTCCTAGTTTACAGGTTTTGCAGAAGAAGGAATGGATTTCCCTTTCTCAATGTAAGTATGTTGTAAATATACTTCGCATGTTTCACATCGATTATTATAAATCAACCTCATTTTCAATCTAGAGTTAAGTTGTGTGCAAAGTGTTCCACACCTCGGGTGGATGCCACCTTGTATTCACAGTTAGATGGTCTTTTGTAATTGACCCATACTTGTCCATAAATTTCTTTTGTTG
Organism: Picea engelmannii; assembly: GCA_009831015.1. NCBI lineage: Eukaryota > Viridiplantae > Streptophyta > Pinopsida > Pinales > Pinaceae > Picea > Picea engelmannii. The sequence goes on from ML777315.1 coordinate 751,136, forward strand.
ATGGTCTTGTCTCTTGTTCTATGCAAGTTTGGAACGAGAGCCACTAAAAAGCTACAAAGCAAAAACTTCGATACATCTAAGGTACAACTCAATGTGGCATACAATACAATTTAGGGATTCTATTGTTTTGGTTAGTTTCAATACTCCTATTGGAATGGTGACTCTAATAATCCGAAGTCCACTATAGGTTATGTATTTAATCTTGGTTCAATTATTGATACCTTGGAATGCAGGAATTATATGTTGTCTCTCTTTCTTCAATTGGGGCAAAGTGTGGAATGATGGTTCACACAAGAAAGGATTTAATTTGGCTTCAATGGATCCTTTTCAAGATTGGTTTCTAGCAAGTGTATCTGACCACATTCGGTGTGACAATCAAAGTGCCATCCATCTTGTCCATCATCCAATTTAACTTTAGCACAGTAGGCACATAGAGATACACATGTGCTTCATTTGGTATCTTATTCATGCTCAAGTTGTTGATACGATATTTTTCCGCACATAAGATCAAGTTGTTGATATCTTCACAAAGCCCTTACAATAGCTCGGCTTCTTTATCTTTGAACTACGTTAGGTGTGCTATAAGTTGTTATTAAAGGGGGATTGGTGAAATGCACCCTTCCTTCTACTATGTCATTTTGTATATCCTTCATGTTATCCCAAGTTGTTATTGAGGGGGGGTATTAGTATATTAGATGTTAGGATTTTCTTAATACCAACTTGGTCTAATGTGCATAAGTGATCTAGTGGTGCTCCTATGCTTGGGATTCGTGACATTTTATTTGTGTTTTTATCATATAATTGATCCATTAAGTCAATTTAAAGACCATGAAGGTTGATGTTTTCATAATGACGAAGAGTAGAATATTGTATTGGATGTACCCCTTCTTTTCTTGAGCAATGGAATGTCTTTGTTATTACTCCATGGATGTTTTTCATCTCCAGTGCCCCAGTTGTGTGAACTCCATTGTAAAAGTATGGAATCTATTACCTTGACAAGAGAACAAAGTTACCGACTTAATGAGAAATATGACCTCAAAATGAGAACTCTAGCCCTTAAAACCCATATTTTTGCATAAAACACATGAAAATCAACCCCCAAATCAAAAAGTGGTGCTATTCGTAGCACCATTGTTTTAACCGAGTCAAAATTACAACATTTTTCAAGCATGGTCTTCAGAACTCATACAGTTGCTCAGAAAAACCTTAAAATCAACACCTAAATAAAAAAGTGATGTTACCTAAAGCAAAATGTTTTTTTCTAAACATTAAAATTATAGATCATTTGAAATCTTATTCTTAACAGTTGGTATCATTAAAACCAAAACCTCAAAATCAACTATCAAATTGGAAAGTATTGTTACCAACAGCACCCATGCTAAAATTGGGGTATTAAAATGGCACATTTTTTTAAAGCGGTAAAAGAAATCATTACTATTGTAAACAAAATCATAAAATCAATCCTTAAATGTTTACTTTTTAAATCTTATAATGCTACAAAAATATCACCCTATACTTTAAAAATTCAATATCACTTCCAAATATTTTTTTTACTTTTAATAAAAAAAAGTAAATACAAATTACATTGAATGAAACATAAATCATTTCTTAAAAGTATTGTTACATTGTCCATATTCAAAACATATGAGCTAAGAAATTTTATTATATTCCCCATAATCAAAACATAGAAATGATTCATAACTTCATGTAAGATCATATGTAAACTAAATGCTCATTTCTAGTTACCATACAAACATCATATGGATAAAAAATTACATAAAATGTTGCATACACTTATTCAGATTGACTCGTGTATTTTGAAATACCATAAGAGTCTACATTATCTTCATATGAATGATTGGATGAATATGTAGATGATCTTTATTCTTCTCTATTGTCAATGAATGCACCATCTGAGTCTACATTCATGCCAAACAATTCAGATGTAAAAATCCTTTTAGATCTACGACTATGTTCATCAGACTCTCATCTTGTAGTTATTTCTTGTGGCAGAAACCTCTTGATAATCTTTGTTGTCCTGGAGCAAAGAGTTCCTCTCTTTGTCAAATTAAAGTCATAAACAAGTATGTCAACATCCTCTAATTTTAAGAGGTCAATGCGACGACGAGTTGTATTTTGACCATTTCTTTTTCTCTTTCTACTGACATGTTTCTCAGCCACCATCTATGGCTTGTGAACACCATTCAATGGGTGTGTACATGTTGCATACCAAATCACTTCAATTGCTACAACATATTCATTTTATTTGTCAATCTTATAACATTTGCAATCCAGAATGGATAACCATGTGGATCTTTATTCTCTAAGACTGCAATCATGCTACCCTCCTTAATATCATGTACTAAACCCCTGTAAAGGTCTTCCATGGCTTCATGTTGTGTACATGATCTTTGAGAACCAATATACATTTCTCTTTCCTCTGCTTGTGAAAACTCAATAGCACCTTGAGATTCTTGGTGTTCAACAATGTTTATTTCTTCGGATTCATTTGGAATATTTTGTGACCAATGAAATTTAGTCTTCAAAAATATATATTCATTTGTTGAGATTGAAATTAGGTCACTTTGACCACTAAAAAAAGACTCCCACCAAAAAAAATCAGCAACATCAAAGCACTCATATGTATCTTTAATGGAATTTTTTATTTCTTCCATGCATTCATAGTAATCAACATCTATATTACGCCTTTGTGCATTATGGATTTCAGCAACTAATTGTAATAACAATAACTTTGATACAAATATTGGACGATCTGGAATGAACTTCAAAAATGTTAAACCTGATGAAGGCCCCCATTCTGCAGTAGTTGAATACTTCTTTCCCCATATAAGTGTTTTCCCATCATTTTTTTTTTTTTTAAATTGATGTTGGAAGATAATGTCATTAAGTTGCTCAATACATTTTTCTTCACCATGTAATCCCTAAATAAATCTTCGCATGTCAACAGTTTCTTCTAATATGTGAAAAACAAGCTCTGGAATGTACGATTTTTTAATACATTCAATCAATGATGGTAGGCTTCCAACATTTTTCCTCTTCAATGTTACTGAAAAATGACTTGACATTTGATCAATATGATCATGAGTGTGTCCAACAAGAAGGAAACCGACTTTCACCTTTTGAAATATTCCCAGTTGAACAAGCATGCTTAGATATCCAAACACAATTTGATTTTTGTTTTCATGACTAGTGTTGTCTAATTGTATATATAGAACTTGAGGAAGATTGTCAGACCAGTAACTGAGCACATGATGAATTGTGGCGATGGTCAGATTTGCATCATTATGAATATTTGGAGCTCTGAAGTAAACCCTTGGACACATTTTTCCATTAAAAACATAAAACCAACCAAGTGAAACTGAATGAAATTCTCTTCTTGTAATTTTTTGGTGTATGAACAAAATGTGGTAGAAGTGTTTTCTTCTAGTCCATGGCATCAATTATCATACCTAAATATTTGTTTGGAGCATCATAACACTTCTTCCAATGTTTGTACACTTTTTCCTTTCACTTGATTGTTGATTTCGATGCTCTTGAAGTGCTTTGACTATGGAATTTCCACAAGACATAAAATGATAATATTGATAATATATTTTCATAGTTGATAACTATCTAATTTTAAAATACAAAATTGTAAATGCATACCTCTTTCCACCCCTTCAGATTTATATCTTATTGATTTAAGAGTAGCACATACACTGCAAATCCCCATCCTTGACTTCTTAGGAATATGGACATTGTTGAATTGTTTCTTCCATATTCTTGCAAAATATGCATATGTAATAAAATTACCATTTCCTTCAACACCTTTAGCATATTCTTTGTATAAGTTGTAGATTTCTCTCCTTGAGAAATTATCTGGAATATGTATTGTGTATCTATCTGGCATACACTCTCCATGTTTCGAAAAGAAGTCATGCATCCATGTCAATATAGTGTTTGTTAATGGCCCACTCTCTCGTCCATGATGTGCCTTTGAATAAAATGGAGGATCTTTTTCCCATCTTGTTTGGATTCTTGATAGACGAAGATTACCAATTGAGTGAATTGTTTTGAAATTATTTCTGCAAAGTAAAAGATTCCCAATGCGATAATCACATCATGTCTTCGTGGATATCATGCACCCCATTAAATATGAATTTTGCATGCTCGTATTCATTTAAAAATATGTCTTCCTTTAATTCAAGGCATACATGTAGTCCATGTTTTTCAAACAATCCCTTTGACAACATTCACTTGAAATCAAATCACATATGGAAAATGATTTAGAGAGAAAATATTTCCTAGACCTTGTATAACTAGAATGATTTGGATTGATATGAAAAGGTCTAGTCTTGGTCCTAGACATAATGTTTCTTTTCAATGTATCCACTATTTCATCATCCTCACTAGAAGGAATTTCCTCATCACTAGAAGGAATATCGTACAAAACATTGTGAGGACACCGAACAAAATAATGTTGATCACTTTGATTTTTTCCACCTAAATGATTGAGAACATGATCTTCACTCCTAGGTCCATCATCTTCTTCATTGATAATCTCATTGATAAGAGGAATATCAAACTCACTAGAAAAATGATTACTGTCCTCATCAGTGTCATTGGATCTTCCATGAAAATATTCACTTGAAGGAAAATCATCATCACCCTTAAGACTATCAATGTCATTAAACTCTCATTTGAAAAGAATGTCTTCATCATCAGCAACACCATCATCAGTACCTTTAAAATATTCGCTTCGAGGAAAAACATCATCATCACCATCGGTGCCTTTAAATTAGCCACCTGGAAATAATTGTCCATCATCGACATAATCATCTTCACTACTTTTAAAATCCTTACTTGAGGTAAATTCTTCATCATCCTCATTAGTGCCTTGAAAATCCTCACCTGGAGGAAAAGTTCCATCATCATCATCAATACTAAGAAAATACTCACTTGGAGGAAAATCATCATCAACATTGTTGCCTTTAAATTCCCCACTCAAAAAAGAATGTCCACCATTGGCAAAATCATTTTCACTTTTAAAATCCCTACTTGAAGGAAATTCTTCATCATCATCCTCAATGCCTTGAAAATATTCACTTGGAGGAAAATCTTCATCAATACCTTAAAATTCCTCACTTTGAGGAAAATCATCATCATCAACATTGTTGTCTTTAAATTCCCCACTCGGGAAAGAGTTTCCACCATTGGCATAATCATCTTCACTAGTTTTAAAATCCTCACTTGAGGCAAATTATTCATCATCCTCGTTAGAACCTTGAAAATCCTCACTTGGAGGAAAATATTCATCATTCTCAACAGTTCCTTGAAAATCCTCACTTGGAGGAAAGTCATCATCATCAACATTGCTTCCTTTAAATTTTTCACTTGGGAAAAAGCGTCCACCATTAGCATAATCATCTTCATTAATTTTGAAATCCCCAATTGAGAGAAATTCTTCATCATCCTCATTAGTGCATTGAAAATCCTCACTTGGAGGAAAATATTCATCATCCTCATCAATACCATGAAAATCCTCACTTGGAGGAAAATCATCATCACCAACATTGTTGCCTTTAAATTCCCCACTCGGGAAAGAGTGTCCACCAGTGGAATAATCATCTTCACTACTTTTAAAATCCTCACTTGAGGGAAATTCTTCATCATCCTCATCGGTGCCTTGAAAATCCTCACTTGGAGGAAAATCTTCATCGGTACTTTGAAAATCCTCACTTGGAGGAAAATTATCATCCCAATCATTTAAACTGTAATCAAAGTCTCCACTTCGACCTAGATTTTGATTATTTTCAATATTATTAAATTATTGAACAGATTGATCACCATCATATTCCTCCTCTTTATCATTGGTGCCTTCAAAGTCCTCGGATTTAGGACTTTCCTGATGAACATGTTGAATAGCATTGCTTGCACTATGATCAAACTTTTGACTAGGTGAAAACTATGACGCATCATTTACATTACAAGTATTCCAGTCGCATTTGTTAGTCCCAAAAGAAGAGGTATGTGAACAATTTGTTGATATCTCAGAAATAAAATCTTATTTATCTGACGAAGCCATCACTTCTCACTAAGAACATAGAACGATACAAATGCTCGCCCTCCCAATGACAATATTATAACTTGTAGAATGAAATTTTCCCTCCAAAATTTCCCCCTCAATTTTTTCCCTCCAATTTTTTCCCTCTAATATTTTCCCTTCAAAATTAAAAACAACATTTACTCTATTAATTTGTTATTTATTTGTTAATTACAATATTTTTTCGTGTTTGTTTATTCATCCCACATTCATTGAACTTAGCGATGATCCATATTATATATATATATATATAGTCTTCTTTTTTATTTATCCCGCATTCGTTACAATGAACAGTAATTCATACAATTTTTGTTATATATGCTGAGTCTTTTTTTGCATTTTTACATGGCATTAAATATTGGGCAACATTCGTTAAATAATGTGGAGCAATCTACAAGGGAGAAACATCGAGGAGAAATTTGAGGAGAATCTAGCATTTTAGAGGTTAGCTATCTTTTAAATTCTTACCATTTACCAAAAACAAATTATAACATCATCTTTGAATTATATGAGATTTTTTCATGCAAAAATTATAAAAAAAAAAACTAACTTTTTTTAGATTTTTTCTAATTTCTTCTAAAGAAATCACAACTTTTTTAAAAAATTTATACATTTTTCGAAGAAGTTTTAACAAAATTCTCAGGATTTTAAGAAAAAAAAAAATCGGTGTACTTTTTATAAAAAAAATTATAGTTTTATTGTTTTTTATTCATTTTGTTATAGTTTTGGCCCATGGTGATTAGTGGGTGCGATGCCCCTCCATATGGGACCAAGTCTTGGCCTACTGGGGTGCTCGAGGCGATGCATCCCCCATAGGCCAAGTCATAGTCCCGACATCACCTCTAGCATGCCCGACATCACCTCTAGCACCCCCGTAGGCCAAGACTTGGTCTCGACATCGCCCTAGTAACCCCACAGGTCAAATAATTTTTTGATTTTTTTACGTTTAAATCTTATGGTCTATGATTTTCCTTTTTAATAATAATGTAAACATTTCCCATCATTATTATAAAAATGCAATTTATTTTTTTAATTTTTCATATAGGAAAAATGACAGGAAAGAAAATATATGTGAATGCATCTGGACCACCCCATAAAACACTTGAGTTGTCAAGGGAAATGAAGAATGTTAGAGAGTGGAAAACTATGGAAGGTGAAAACAAAATAGAATATTCTTAGTTTGTTAAAGATAAACAAGGAAACAATGGAGAACATCTATATTTGTATTGTGTCGAGTTTGAACATGTGCAAGGAAATTATCAGCCACTTGGCTTGTTACGAGATATAAGTTTGGTGCCAAACACGGATATTGTTTATGCACTCGTGAAACAAGCCATGACTTGTATCAATATTAGATATTGTTTGAAATTGAGAAATCATAACAGGGATGAATGTTTTATAGAATTATGTGCATCTATCGTTGAGACATTGAGAAAGACAATGTAAGTTTGTTTATTTTTATTTTTGTATCATGTATTATTTTCAGTATCATGTTAATTTTTTTATTTTATTTAACACGAAAATGTTATATTTTACTTTTACAGGATTTTTCTATGCGACTTTCACATACGTTAGTGGGGATTTACTCTACAGAGACAAATATCATGGAATTCATCAATACCTTTCATATAGATAAGGCACAAGAAGGAAGAAAAATAAACAAAAAGTAACAGAGGTTGAAGTTGCAAGAGTAGACAAGCAAGAACATGAAAGAAGAAAGAAAAGTCCTCATTCTAGAAATCATAAAAAGGTTATATTTGAAGATGAGGAAACTCCAAATGAATATTTTGTTGAGATTAGTCTCAATCAGGATATCACTCCTTCTTGCAAGAAGAATAAACAAGAGAAATGCAAATGAGTGATGCCCAGGGATGATTTCATTCCTTTTGATTATGAATAAATCGTTGATTTAAATGAAACCCATTTAAATCATAAGAGGAGGAAATCAAATGTTTTTGGTGATGAATAAGTCATCATTAGCTCTAAATATTATAATGAAAGTCCTAAAGGTAGTAGAGAAATAATAACATTGGAGGTTAATCTAGAGAATGGTATTATGAAAACAACACAAAATGTCATTCGAAATAGATTGAGGACGATCAACTTAGTTGATGATGGCCATACATTTTAGTTGAATGTGAAGCATCTTTATAAACCCACGGAAGGGTAAAAAAAATATCAACTTAGAAAACCACATCACTTGCATATTCACAATTTGAAAGCATTGATGAGGTATAATCCATATGCACATGTGATTGACTACCTAGTTCTTGTTGACCCAATGGAAGTTCCTAGTAGAGATGAATTTGGTAGATCAAAATGTTTTGACTATACGTATTATGTGATTGGAGGAAATCATTCTACAAAGGCTAGAAGAGAATTGATACAAGAATATCCCAATAACCATCTTTTTGAGACAATCAAATGTATAATTTATGTTGGTTTAACAGATGCAGAAGCAAAGTTATTGGTATGAGATCATAACACAGATAACGAATACATGATGTCCATGATTTTCATTCAAGGAGTGAGATTTATCCATAATGAGTTTTTTGAAATATGTGGTGGGGAGAGATCAAATGTTGATGCGAAGTTTCGGAAGCAATTGTGTGTGGAAATAGGCTTCCCAATTGATGAGGAAATTGCAAAAGAAAAAAATCGAAAAAGAAGTGATGTATTCATAGTTGTGGATAACTATTTTCAATTGGGATATAGAACTGGACAGGTATGAGATTTGATAGATGAGATATTCAACCTATGGGAAAATGTTGGTATAAAAAATCAGAGAGTTAAGAAGGATAAACCCTTAATATGTAGCACAAATAAGACACGTCCTGAAATCAAGAATCTGCTAGAAGATATGACTATAACACCTTGGAGAACGATACAAGGATTGAAGGATGAGAAACTTATCATAGTTATATTATCACGTATAAGGTCAAGTGAATTATCAATGGAAAAAATGTGTGATGAATTTAAAAAGTTAGTTTGTTGAGTTACTTTTATTTATGTTAGGATTAGAAAAATGTTTTTTTTAAGTTTAACATATGAATGTTTTAAGTATTTTATTATATATATCATTATAACATTTTATTTTATTTTTATTTAGTCACAAGGTATATATGAGACTACAAGAGGAAATGGTTAAGATGTTGAATGAAGAGAATTGGGATGATGTTAGACTCAACTATCTAGATTCAAGCTCTACAGTAGCATTGAAACAATTTTTTGTTGCATTCAAAAAGGTATGTTGATTTATCACATTCATATTATTTGTTTGTAGGTTAATTTATTTTTATTTTATTAGTTATAGATATATAAATATATGTTTGTTTGTTTCATTAAATATGTCAAAGAAGAATCCATATGGAGTACTTGAAACCTTCAAAACTTTTATTCAAAAAGCCAAGTTTGAAAGAGAAAGAGGGAGACGTGTTCAAAATGTTGAACTTGATGATACCCTTGATCACTACATTTGGAATGGGCTCGACATTGTTCAGTATAAAGTGATATTAGGTGATTGTGAAAAAATTGCAAATATTGTTCCTAAAAAAAAATACTTCCTAGTTATTATGGATATCCCTCATGGTTATAATATCCAAAACATTGGATATGGTAGTGAGCCTTATATTTACCAAGCTTTCAATAAAGTGGTTATGGGATTTATGGAAGTCACAACATCACCATTTTGGAGATTTGTGGTTTTTCATTCAGACACACAACAAGGATTAGTACAATCAAGCGTCAAGGAAAAAAAAAAACAATGATGTAGTTCTTTTGGTAAGATATTGAAAGTGTATGTTTAGCGATTAAGATTAGAAATCGATTTTATTAATTCACAAGTTAATTGAATTTGCACTTTTTTATGTTACATGCACAAGCCCAATATTCAAAGCTCCAATAGAGAACCATTTACACGTGATATTGAGAGTATACATCTTGCAAGCTGGACAAAAGATTATTCTTATCATTCTATTCTTGTCAATGTAAAGGATGGAGGGAATTCTAATAGTTTATTGGTTTACAATGATGTGGTTAGAAAGCTAACATATGAGGAAAAGGATTTGAAATGAGAGATTGTTAACATTTATCAAAAGCCACAAGCACTAATTAATTATCTTATATATACATTTTCAAATGAAGGAGATTGGGTTTTGGATTTGTTCTTGGGTTCAGGTAAGACTTGTGATATAACATTTATGAAATCATACTTCAATCTTAATTATTTTTTAATTTATGTTTTTTTTACATTATTTAACTTAATTATTTATTTTTTATTTGGTAATTAGGTATAATACTGGCGTATTGCTTACAGAAAGGAAGAAATTGCATAGCCATTGAAAGTGACTCACTACAGTGCGGTTTTATTCAGCAAAGAATTAATGGGTTTTTTTTTGTAAATAAAAAAGAAGAACCTTATATTATATCACGTGTACAGCTGTGTTTCGTTTGGCAGCCACCTGTTCCACCACATAAGGGAAACCAGAACAGGTGGCTCCAAGCGATGATATGTCTATCATGGCTGAAATACAGTTTATAAAAATTGTGCAAAAAGCTGAAAGTATCAACAGGAACTTTGTTTCAAGTAGCTAGACTAGGGTTGGCTTCATTCAGAGCTGCCATTACTAAGATAGTTACGTAACTATGAAAAAGAGTGAAATTGTAATCACTATTCATTCTAAAAACTGTAATTGACAAAAACCAGAGTCGGGGGTGGGTCGCGTCAAGCCAGGAACCTGGATGTCCATGAGAAGTGTAGACCGAGATGAACTTATGCTTCCATGTGTGGCAGTGTGTTTGCATTGGGGCGTCTGAGAACGCCTCAAATAGTAGATCCAATCGTTGGCCATGCACCTTCTCGTCCTGCCGCTGTCGGATGTCAAAGAGGAGCTCAAGATGCTTCGCTGCCAGATGATAGGTATAGTGTGAGCCCTCCTCTCCGTCGTATGTGCCTATGTCTTCCGTCGTAAACAGGTTCTCCCCTGCTTGTGTCAGTTTCCAGCTTGGAGGGATTTCCTCCTCCACAATGCATACTCCATCCCCCCAGTAAGGCTGGTGGCCGGGGGGAAAAGCACTGGGGAGGCATGCCTCGGAGGGTGGCCCTATCTTGGTCACCAAGCTCGGGCCTAGTTGCGAAGATGAAGGTGGCTCTGTGTCAACCAATTTCGGTCCAGAAAGTTGAACTGGAGGTGGTGCCTCCTCTTTGACCTTGTTGAGGCACTGAGGTGCCTCTTCCTTCGAAGTGCTAGCCGGAAAATGTTGGGGAGGCGATAGAGATTGCACTGTGGGGGACGGGGTCTCCATTTTTGGTATGTGCAAGGAAGTTTGAGTCTGAGTCTGGAACAAGGGTGGCGGAGTCTCCATTTTTGGAGTGCGCAAGGTGGTCTGAGTGCTTCTGGTGTGTCTATGGGGGCGGCTAAAATGGGCAAGCAAAGCTTGTTGAGAGGCTGTGAGTCAGTTGTCTCGGGTGATAGCATTCTTGTTCCTAGTGCCCCGCCTGGGCTTGCCTCGCTCGCGGGGCATGGTGGGAAGAACCAGGGGGTGGGGGATGTGCAGGGGGGCCATGGGGGTGCGGTGGTGGTTAGGGGAGGCTCGGAAGGCACACAGAGTGCGATCGATGAAGACAAGAGGGTCGAGAAGCACTATGAAAAAGTGGTAGCATGCAACGAACATGATAAAATGCACGCCTTGGTCGTTTTTATCACCATTGGGTGCCATTGATGCCCCTCCCGTCGCCATTGAAGGCCGACGGGACTGGTTCATGCGCTTGGTTCCAGTGGCCTGGCTGGATCGCTCGTCCGAGAGCTCCTCCAGGCGCACTGAGTTAACTTCCCTCATGGTGTGCACCATGGGGAGTTAATACTCTGGGGGTGGCGGCTTGGGACATTAACTCCCCCCGCCATCTTTCCCTGCCAGCGGTCCCCCTCCTCTTGCCAAGTGTCACCCCATCTGGGTAGCAAAGAATTAATGTTATTCCAGCTCTTCTAGAGGAAATGCAAGAAGTTGGCTTGAGGAAATGAAATTTTAGTGAATCAAAGGTAGCAAAAATTTCAAAGGAACCTCAAGTAACATTAGGAGGATTGATTGAAAATTATCACTTTGGAGAACTTGCGGATATCAAAGACCCAATGGAAGAGAAAAATGAGACAATGGAAGCACATAATCATGTCCAAGAAGATGATGATGTGTCTCTTGAGAATGGTGAATTTGGGATATATGATATTGTTGATTAGTTTTAAGATGCCCTTGAAAACGATGCTCAATTTTGCAAATTTTTGATGAGTTATAACTGTAATGTTTTGACTTTCAGATTTTAAAATAAGAATGAATATGTATCTATTGTTGTTTTATGATGAATATTTTTTATTATTTTATTTTTACTTTTATTTGTATATGAATCACTATACTAGGGAAAATGACATTAATTGTTGTCATTTTTTACTTGAAATGTATAAAAATATGGGAAAAAAAAAATTAATCTTAATTTTTTACAATTTTTTCACTTTTTTTTTTCAATTATGTCCATAAAAATGTTTTATTTTACATGTTATTTTAAACGGATAGGTTCCAAAATGTATATTTTTTTTATTATATATGGCTTTAAAATATTTTATTTTTTTTCTAAATATTTAAAAATAGTGTTATTTAACTACGATTGTTTTCTATGTATTGAAGTAAAGGTAAAAAAAATGTGTTAAAAATAATATTTTCCACTATATTTCAAAAGTATGTGTTGATGTTTGGAGAACATTGGGAAGACATTCTCTTAGATTAATAATTAATAATATAATTATTAAATAATATATATAATAAGTAAATGATAATAATAAATAATTATTGATTATCCAAGGGATGCATCTTTTCATGGATGGTCACCATATGTTCTCTATATATGGAACACTCATCATTGTAATAATATATCGATCATATCTCATATGAAGAAATACAACATGGTATCAGAGCAGGACTAGGGTTGACTCCCTCATGGGAGGGCCTAGGAAAAACGAGAGATAAATTCTCTTTTGTGAAGAGTTTTGGAATGTGCGTGAAAATGAGAGGCTATGTGTATATATAGTGAAGGATGTATATAGTGCAGTAAGTGATGTGCATATATAGATGGACGCATATACAGCAGGGAACGATGCAAATTTTCGAGAGTGAGAGTGTTCGTAAATATCAGTTTATGATTTCGTTGAGCACTAAAGCATATCGTTTTAGAGAAGACATAGCAAGGACTTATTGATCCCGTCAGGTAGGGTAAAGCACAAAATTCAACAAATCTTTCTCCATTGGGGCCTTCACAGGTCTAGTCTGGAGGGAATGGTTGCAATCCCAACCCTATTGTGGTAATGATGTTTTCGTCTATGGTTTGAGGGACCTTGATGGGGTGTTCAAAGAAAGCCAGGCTTCTCAAACTAATGGTGAATTCGGTTACGATTGTTCTATCATTATAGAGTGGGAGGCTTGGAAGGAATGGACTAGATTGTAAAGTGGGAGTGTTAGAGTCATACGTTAGTATTGCAGTTGTTGTTGTGTTATCGAATGGAGCTAGTGAACTTGAATATGCTCTAGCAGCCATGTAGTATTGGCTCGGAGCTATGTTGGCAGTGAGAAGGATGTCTACGGTCTGGCCTGGAGCTATCATTATGACATCGGTTCGATAGGGTTTCATGTAGGAGGCATCCATGACCACGACAATGAATTCGTGGTATGCAATCTTGAAGAAGAGTTATGTGTTGAGAGCAATGCCTATGATCTTAAGAAGAGAGAAGCCAGATTCTCTAGTATAACCACATCAAACTTACAGAAACACAAAATGCTATCCTGGATAGAACTGTGCTTGACTCTGTAACTAGAACGCCCGGGAAAATGAAAGGCCTATGGGGCATAGATTAGTATTGGAGAGATGGAGCGTGACTGTATTCTTGCAAATGAGGTGAATATGATTTTGAGATTATAAGAGGAACAACAACAAACTAATCAAATCGGGAGGGTGGGGCCTCTTGCTAAAGGCCAGCTTCATCTTTTTTCTCGACACTTTATAACAGCTTGACCTGCCTTGTGTTGGTGCGATAATCATTGGAAACCTAAGAATGACCATAGTGGGTAAGTTAATACTCTTCAAGGGAAATGCATCTTGTTGATAAATGTGTGATAGTTCAGTAGTCCAGGTCGAAGTAGTGGAGATCCTTTAAAACAAGGGTTGAAGCACTAGATCCACCACGTGTTAGAGCATATTGAGTATGCCAATAGAGGTGGGCACAATATTTATCGTTCTCTGGTGAGATATGGAATATGAACGGAAATAAATGTAGATGCCACTACTTTCCGAGATCACAGAGGCTGACATTCCCAGGGAATGATGAATGAATCTATATTAGTATGAATGCATCAATTCGTGCATCAGGGTTTGAAGACTATTTGGGTCAATCAACATAAAATTTAACGGGAATGCATTCACTACGAACCAGAAGCCACAGATGCTCACCAAAATATTGATACATATATCTGTTGTCAAGGTGTGTGCAGGCCTCAACGAGAAAGATGATGATCGACATGGAGGGAAAGACCTTCCAACATGGTGTCAAGGAGAGACATTGCCAGACATGATTCTCTGAGAATGGAAGTCTCTAGGAGCAGTACACCTCCAAGACGGGTCATACCATATAGCAAAGACTATTCCAGTGATCATGGGAGTGTTGATGTTTGCAGATTCCTAAGACATTCTCCAAATCGTACTCCTTTATGACTGAGTTGAGTTGATTTGTGAGGACACTTATCCAAGAAGGGATAAGTGGGTTTGGGATTATAGCCCAATGTCCCTTGTGGAGAGCACATGAGGACATGTCAAGAGAGTTGACCCTAGTGTTTCTAGAGGGAGTAGCCTCTAGAAGTCCACATGGGAGTGTCATGTGTGACAGAAGTTCTCCATATCGTACTCCTCTATGAATGAGTTGAGCTGGTATGTGAGGACACTTATCTGAGAAGGGAGAAGTGGGACACTTATCTGAGAAAAGATAAGTGTGTTTGGGCTTATAGCCCAACGTCCCTTATGGAGAGCACATGAAGACACGTCCCTTGTGGAGAGCACATGAGGACATGTCAAGGGAGTTGACCTTGACGTCACACACTATGGAGAGTTGACCCTAGTGTTTCTAGAGGGAGTAGCCTCTAGAAGCCCACATGGGAGTGCCATGTGTAACAAACCCTTTGCTACTATGGTGAATGTGTACCACTAGTGGAGATTGTGTGTCTCTGGATAGTAGTTGTGTCCTACTATAGTGGTTGTATACCATTGGCGGTGACTGTGTCACTGGATAGTGGTTGTGTGCTACTAGTAGTGGTTGTGTACCATTGGACAGTAGTTGTGTACTACTATGGATCAAAACAGTCGTGTTCTATTTGGATGGAAATTGTAGTAGTTGTATGCTACTAGTTGATTTTCATGGAGACTACTAGCTCACTTGGAGCAGTTGTGTGTTGCTTGATCACAAAGACTGTGACCGATGATTGGATCTACCGATAGCATGGTAGTAGATGTGTGTTACTAGTTGATTACACAGTAGTCAGTGGACTACTAGATGAAAACATCATGGAAAGATACCTCATGAGCTAAGAGGGAGCATTGATGTTTCAGCATCGGGCGAACCTTCTCCTAGATTGGACTGTAAACCAAGGGAGATAGAACACATTTATCATAAAGGTGCACTTGTGGTAAATGGGCCCAGGCGTAGTCATTCCTTGATCATGGCAAGGAATAATATGGACTCGAGGTGCTTGAGGTGCTTTCCACGTGTCAGTTAGCATCGGGATGACATTCACTCACAGGTGTGTACTTGTGGTGAATGATCCTGGTGTGGTATTTGTCCTAGTCATGGTGATTTGACAAGGAATGATAAAGACTCAAGATGCTACATGTTATCACATGCGGACCCAAAGTGAGCCTGATCTTAGAGAGAGTCAATTGGCTCAAAGGGAGAGCCGCAAAAGGAGTTTTCCCTCGATTCAAGTGGGAGAGAGACGTCTCCCAAGACTGACAAACAAGTGTCATGATTCTAGGGTGAAGTTTGTATACTTAGTAGACAAGCTTTGCATGATGCAAAATGTCTCCCTCGTTGAGATTGAGTGTTGATGTTTGGACAACGTCAGGAAGACATTTTCTTAGATTAATAATTAATAATATAATTATTGATTATTAAATAATATATAATAAGTAAATGATAATAATAAATATCTATTGATTATCCAAGGGACACATCCTTTCATGGATGGTCACCATATGTTCTCTATATATGGAACACTCATCATTGTAATAATATATCGATCATATCTCATATGGAGAAATACAACAGTATGGAACCATAAATTAATTAAGGAGACACAATTATATGAAAAATCTTAATTTCAAAAAAGTAAATGGTATACAACATTTTTAAGATTGAAAATAGCATGGAAAAATGATTAAAAACATCATTGAAAAAAAAACGATTTATAAAATTTGAAAATAGTTGAAAAAATAAGTATTTAAAAAAAATGTGGATACATTATGGATAAGAAGATTTAAAATATCAAAAACCAGTCGAAAAAGGGAGGGGGGGTTCTGCCTGTAGCACAACTTTTCAAAACGAGGTAAAAAATATGATACCTAAAAAAACGAAAACTTTGTAGAGTTATTGTTAAGTTGGTAACTATGTTAGAGCTGAAGATGGTTGGATCACGATTATGTGTGTTTTTAGTTGTTTTTTTCTACCAAGGTTATCCAATGATTGTCTTTCTATCTTGTGCATAGGATATCCAATGGTCAAATGTATTAGGAGTTTCATAATAACAACTTGGCCTAATGTATTATAATTATGTGTGTTTTCAGTGTGCTTCTACCTAGGTTATTTGATGATCATCATTCTACCTAGGTGATCCAACTGTGCTCCTATTCTTAGTATTCATGACATTTTATTTGTGTGTTATCATTAGATTGGTCCATGATCTCTATTTAAAGAACATGAGGGTGACATGTCTGGAATGATAGAGAGAAAAGTATGGTATTCGATGTACCCCTTATTTTATTAAGTAGTGACACACATTTTCTATTGCTCTATGGAAGTCTTGCATCTTCGATGTCCTAGTTGTGTGAACTCCATTGAAAGGGTGCATAATGTGTTGTAATGGATGAGAGGTGAAGGTGTTTGGATCCTTTGGTGGGGTGATGTCATCAACTATGTTATGTCTTTCTTGCAAGGCTATGGGAGGAAAATTATAATAATGTGTAAATGTTATAATCTTGCAAGGCATAAATGGGAGTAGATGAGTTAAAATCTTCAATCCATCTCATATTACGAAGAGCATAAATGGGAGTAGATGAGTTAAAATCTTCAATCCATCTCATATTACAAAGAGCTCTAGATATGAGCAGTCAATATTTGATATGTTTTAAACATTGGTGTGGTTAGCAAAGATCAAGGGGCCCAATTATGAGCCAAAATACATTGGATAAAGTCTTGTGAAATGCCAATGCACACTTTTTTCAACACTCTAGTCTCTAAAGAAGTCTCGAAGAATATTGAAGTGTTCAAATTGGCTAAGGGTGCATTCCCAAATAAGAAGATGTTGAAAAAAAATCCAATCACTGTAGGATGGTGCTTCGGTCTCAAGGACTGTTGAAGAAGAGAAAGGTATCCATGCAAACTTATTTGGACATAGTCGTGCATTGTCTATTTCTTTAAATGAGAGAATGTGTGAACATTCACTGACTTTAGATGCACTTGATGGAAATCAGTGATAATATATGATTGGTTTTTTATGGTTTCCCAAGTGAACTCTATAAGGTCACATGTGATTTTGTTAGACCTGGCTTACAATTGATCTACAAAGAAACCATCCAAAAGAAATGATTAGAGGAATGCATCAACAAAGGACTAATCATATTTATTTTTAAGCTTGGTGATGCAGATATTATCACTAATTGGAGGCCTATCACTTTGCTTCATGTTTCCTATATGATTCTAGCTAATACTTTGGAATTGCATATCAAGTATATCATATTTGAAATTTTATGGTAGGAGTAGATGGATTTTATTATAGATTCCTTCATCTTGGACAACGTGATTGTTATATGTGAAGGAAGAAAATGGGCATGTTTCCCTAGCCTTGAAGTCATGTTCACCAAAATAGACTTCCAAAAGTCCCATGACAAGGTTGTGTGGTGATATGAAATGGATCACTATATAATTTTTCATACAGTACAGTATTTCCTAGGGTGGAAAATCAAATCCATGGCCTTGTTAGGCCCATTTTATGGGTCAATTTGATTTTGGTGGTTTAGAGCCCTTAAACCTTTGGAGCCTATTTTTAACATTAAACATTGGTTTTTGGGTATAAAATTGTGAAAATATTTCATAGCCCCTCGAAGTTCTCATCAAGAGCTTTCCAAGGGTCAAAAGGGCACCTCAATAAAAGTGTGTATGAAGAAGTTATGCCTTTGGCAAGTTGACTTATGCTTTGATCGTTATGGTACTAAGTGGATGTCATATCAATGTTCATTACTCATACAGTACTCACATATGGACTTCAAGAAGGCCCTAGAGGGTCAACATCCATTACCCTACTCGGGAGTTGTGGCACGCAAAAACCCTAACCTTGACCCTATATGACTATCACGACATGTTAAAAATTGAGTCGCATGGGTAGAAAGGGGCTTCGTAGATATTGTAATGATTTGTTTTTCCATAGTTGAACACCACACAAGAGTGGGATATTAGAGTAGAATAGACAAAGAAAATGGCACTATAGCATCCAATCATAGGGCAGAGCTTCAATTGTAGTCCATAATGAGCCAATATTTCTTTATATCTTTTATTATAATTATGAGAAGAGAGAACAAGGCACAGTCCTCATTTTCTTATTGGGTTTCGCACATTTGTGAAGGGTACATCTTGTGCTCATTGTGTTGATGATGTGTCTATTTTTACTACTTTAGTGTTTCTCTTATTTCTCAATTAGTTTTCATATCAAACATAGTGTACTTATAGTATTACATATTGATCATAAGTAAACATTGCATATAGAGTATATTATCATTATTTTTATAGTAGTGTTCTAGGAAGTATTGTGACAAATTGTTTGGTGGACTATCCATAATAGTTTACATATAATTTTGGTACTAAAGTACCTTTCTTTGGGGGTTTTGTGGAATATTGTAGGATCCAACTATCAATATAAAGAAAGTACTCTCAAACCCTATCCATGGAAAATGAGTACAGTAACATCTCAAAGATAACTCAAAGGAGAAATATACAAGACTAGAAGCATATCTTTAACATTTCCCAAAGGATGCTCCAGAAAGCAAGTTCAAACCTTTCAAGGAGCTTGGCTCTAAGGTGAAACTAAAGATGAAGAGATAGAGAAGGGGCAAGAAAAGGAGAGGATGATTTATAGCATTACATCTTCCCAACCTCTATTCAAAATGGAAGCAAAAGTGGACATCAAGCGCTATCAAGGTGAGGCCGACTTTGTGAAGTTGATACAAAGGATACAAGAAGTTAGAATTCTACTTCATTATGCATAACATATGAGAATAGAAAAAGATATATTTTTCCAACTAAAGCTAGAAGGTCAAACCCAAACTTGTTAGGAAACTATATCGAGACACTTAGATTAGAGGAACATCCACCAGTAACTAACTGGGAGGTCTTTAAAACTCTCATCAAAGTCCCAGTTTTACCATATTGGGTACAAAGAGGATCGATGGACCCATTGGCACTACTACCACTAGAAACAAAAAGTAAAGTGTGCAATAGTACATTACCAAGATTTGAAAGCAATTCTTTCAGTTCAGAATATCTCCCAACAACCCAGATGTGGTCCTTAAGTATTGTGTTGGTCTACATAGTCATTTAAGGAGGTAAGTGATGTTTTTTAAGCCTGTGACCATTAATGAACCTTGTGTGCGAGCACAGTTCCTAGAGATGGACAACAAAGGACATCCAAATGGTTCTAAGAAAGAAAATCAACATGACACCTCCAAGGAGGGAAAGAGAAGCTAAATCTTGAGATGAATCCAAAAAATGTAAGAATGAAGCCAAAAGTAATAACATGTTAAGCATGAGTTTGGGCAACCAAGTAGAGAACATCTCAAATGTAGGCGAGAATATCCTCTACACTATAATGCAAAGAGACGTGAACATGAGTAGTCTCTCTTAGAGTGAAGAGAATGAGATGAACAAACTTTTCCATATCAAGATCAAAGTCAAAAAGACAAAGATAGATGCTCTATTTGACTCTAGTTCAGAATCCAACCTTGTATCCAAGGATCTAGTAAGTAGGCTTTGATTAGAGGTTCAGGTCATCCTTATCCATACCCACTTGGATGGGTGTATAAGGATATAGAGATTAAGATTACTAAGTAGTGCAAAGTAAATCGCAAGTGAAGGTAGATGTGATGCCACTTGATGAGTGGTGTAGTGTTTGGAAGTCCCCACAAATACATGCGGGTTGGGATCTTCATTGGGAGTACAGACAAACGTTGCCCGATCAAGGATGGAAAATTCTTCATCATTAATGTGCACAAAGATAAATCTAAGATCTCCTTGATAAGTGTTAACCGAGCCAAAAAGTTGATTAGATCAATTACACAATTTGTATTGCTCTTTTTGAAACAAAATCAGCAAGGAGATGAATTGGTAGAAGTAAATCCATCTCTAGAGGGGTGTACTAAAGAGCGGAAGCACCAATTGGAGAATCTTTTGTGGGCATAGGGAAGTGTTCCAAGAGTCTAAATGGACACCAACAAAGAGGGAAGTGGTGCATGAAATATAGCCATTCCATGACTCTCCATTGTGAAACAAAGGATTGTACATAAAGTCCATATTGAAATTGAATGAAGTGAAGAAGCAGTTACAATGACTATTGAAGCAAGGACTCATATGACCAAGCACCTCACCTTATGGGTCACATATTGTCATAGTGCCCAAGAAGGATGGGACTTGGAGAATGTGTATTGACTACAAAGCTCTAAATAAGAACACCCTTAATAATCAATACCCTCTACCTAGGATCGATGATTTGTTGGATCAACTACAATTTTCCAAGTAGTTCACCAAACTGAATCTCAAATTGGAATACACCAAGCACGAGACAAAGAAGAAGACACCTAGAACACTACCTTCAAGACAAGGTAATGTCTATACGAGTGGTTGGTGATGTATTTTGGATTATGTAATGGACCAATTACATTTATGTAGTTAATGAATGACATATTGTGCCCATTTCTTAACTCATTTGTAATAGTGCAATTTGATGATATATTAATATTTAGCTCACTTGACGATATCTCACATTTGGCTCAGGGGTTGGAGATTCTAATAAAGAAACAATTGTTGGAAAACCTAAGAAATGCAAGTTTTTTAAGTTATCCCTAATGTACTTACAATATGTGATTGGAGGAAAACTCAAGATTGACCTTATGAAGATGGAGTACATTATCAAATGGCCAATTCCTAACAATGTCACTAAAACTAGGAGCTTTATAAGAGCAGTAGAGTTCCTTTGAAAGTTCATAGCATCATTTTTAATGGCAATTGCACCACTCTGCCATAACAACGAGCAACAAGAGTTTCCAATGGAGAAAGTATCAACAAAAGGCTTTTAAAGAACTTCAATGAAAGATTAGTCGAGCACTAGTTATCACGTTGCCCAATTTGCACCAGCGCTTTGAAATGGAGACAAATGCAAGTGGGTATGCCATGGGTGTAGTTTTAATGCAAGTAAGTCGGTTTGTTCTCATTCTCAATTGTTTCATTATTGAGCAATGTTGAACTACCCTGCATATGACAAGGGGTTCTATGCTTTGGTGCAAAATGATAAGAAATGTAAGCACTATCTAATGGGCATGAAGACCATCGTCCACACCTATCACTAATGCCTACAATATTTGTAGGCCCACAGTACACTTCAACAAGAAAGACACTACAATTGGATGGAATTTTGCAACACTTCCATCTCATCATAAATTATTGTTTTATACCATGGGAATCAATAACCCATAGGTTTGATTTGGGCTAGGCCCGAGATTCAACCTATTGGTTGCCACTATAACCCAAGAGTATATCCAACATCCCACAAGCCAGATATGCCAATAACTTGTGACTTAGCAAGGCCGGGGCATCTTGAAGCCCACCGGAGTGGACCTCTATCCCAAGGGTTGTCTACCCTTATAGCTTTATCACAACGAGCCAACATGTCCACTTTGAGGAAATTGAACCTGGCTGGAGAGGATAACAAACATGTTATTTGAGACTCATCAATTATTAAAAGGGTAGTACTAACCAGTTCGAAAGGATGTTGTGAAGACCACCGGCACCCAAGATTACAACTTTGGATGCTCTCATCCATATGGAGCCTCTCACCCATGATGCCTACAAAGAAGAGTACACGAAAGATGTGGACTTAAAGGAGATATTTCAGCAACTACAGTGCCAAGTTCATGAAGAGGATGGTGATAGCAAGGCTAACTACCATCTCCAAGATGGGTTGCTCTACACGCTAAAAAAGTTGTGTACTTAAAGATGAGACACCACTGATCAAAGACATTCGCACCTCCAAAGTTGTAGAGCATTTTGGTGTGAAGAAAATAGTGGCCAACTTATAAAGGCATGTGTATTGGTCTAATATGCAAGAAGATGTAGTTCAATTCATTAGAAGATATGCATACTTTGCTTTACCAATGAACCAAATAATAGAGTATGGTATACATGTGTAGACCCATGGTAAGCTTCAGCAGGAAAGGCACTACAAATAGAAGGGATTTTTGTAGCATTTCCATTTCATCATTAATTATACGAATGGTAGTACTAACAAGTTGGTAGGGTGTCGTTAAGACCACTAGCACCCAAGATCTCATAGATTTGGGTACTCTTATCCACATGGATCCTTTCATCCATGATGCATACAAAGTGGAATATAGTAAACTTGAAGACTTCAAGGAGATATTTCAGCAACTATAATCCCAAGTTCATGAAGAAGAAGATGATAGCTAGCCTAACCACCATCTCGATGATAGGTTTCTCTACATGTTGGATAAGTTGTATGCCTAAAGATGAGAGAATGCAACTTATCAAAAACACTCACACCTTCAAAGTTGTAGGGTTGGTATTAGGAAAATAGTCACCAACTTGCTGAGGTACGTGTATTAACCCAAAATGCAAGAATATGTAATTCAATTTATTAGAGGATGCATAATTTACTATACCAATGAACCCAATATGATAGAGCAAGGTCTATGTTTTCCCTTACTTTTACATACTAGGCTAGGGTTGAGTATCTACAGAGATTGTGTAGGTGGTTTTCCAAACACTGAATGGGAGCATGAGTATCTATCTATGGTATTGGACAACTTTAGAGATGTGTGTCATGATGCCTTATAAAAGGACCATTAGGGAACAAGATGCAGTTATATTATTCTTTGGAAGTCTCTAGGTGCACCTTGGGATACCAAAGAGCATTATTGTAAACAAAGATAAAAGATGTTTTGATGTTTTTTGAATTACAATTTGGGAGAAGTTGGACATAGAAATGAAAAGACCTACAACTTTTCATCCTAGTCCAATGTTTGATAAGCTACAATCAGAGGCATCTAAGAACTTCGATAAAAATTTGATTTATAATAGATGAGAATATTTATGTATATAAGTCAATATAGTCATTTGTAGACATGGACTTATGACTTGGTTATATGGAAGTACTAAGTTATTTGGAGAAGGTTCTCCTAATGCATAAGGAGTTGTTTTGTAACTCATCTCTATCATTGTTTTGGACATTGAAATTCATGCTCATATCTTGTTTAATGTCAATAAAATATTAAGATGATAAACAATTATCTGATAAAAACTTTAAAATAAAATAATTAAATAATGAATATGCATTTAAAATGGAAAAGAAAATGCATATATTTTTGTTGTCTATAACTTTCATGATATCAGCTCAAGTGGTTTGAGAGGAATGATTTTTATCCTCGCCACCAAGGTTCAATTTCCGCAATTGATATGATGAGCTCTTAATGAGTATATTGTTGTAATGGCTTCAAGCCCTCTTGTTGACCAGTGTTTCGCTTGAAGATACTAGAGTTTACCGTGGGTACCATTCTGAAAATGAGGTGAAGATAATCTAGGTCTTACATGAACAATAAAAAAAAATCATGATATTAGTCTTTCAAGAATGATGAAATGTAATTTTTTTTATCATGAATTGTAATTTTTCAATATATAACTTCATATTTTAATTGTTAATTTTACTTAAAAATGTAAGTAGAAACATGAAGAGAAAATGAATATTTAATTAATTTGAATTATAAAGTAGGCCTAGTGTACATCCATTCTCAATGATGAATGTGGAGAATCTAAACCATTACGAGTTATTCATGTTAGATAAGGAAAATGGGGGGTAAGTTTTAAATACCAAATACTGTAAAGGACAGCTTTGGATAATTCATAATGATAGCAATTGCAATTTCAGGGGAACATATTATTCCATGCAAAGCAAATAATACATTGTGTGTTGTTTATTATACTATATTGAGTATTTGGTCCTTAATATTTAAGGAACTCTAATTGCAAGTGAACCAAGAGAGGTTGCAAGGATATGTTCTAAAAATCAAGTCTCTAAAATATTATTTTTATAAAAGATTGGAACATGTAGGACATAATGTTTGTAGTTTTCGTGTATATACATGTGCATTTACGCGATGAATGTGGAGAATCAAAACCACTATGAGTTATCCATGTTAGATAAAAAAAAACATGAGCAGGTCTTACCTACTATAAAAGTCGATATTGGATGCTCGGGTAGAGTTAGTAGGAGATATAGTTTTGTAGAATTAGTCATGAACTAGATGGGATCACAAGGAACTCTAGCAAGTTCGGTGAAAAGAAGAACTTCTAAGCAATGCCAAGTGGTATTCCAAAAAGAAAGTTAAGAAACTCAATTGCCCATCTCTCTTAGTAAAAGCTTTTGGATACCAAGTCTCCCAAAAAGGGTCAATTATATAATTTTTGTAGGGTGGAACATCGAAGCCTTAGTAAAAGCTTTTAGATACTAAGTCTCCCAAAAATGATCAATTATATAATTTTTGTGGGGTGGAACATCGAAGCCTTTGTCATGTTAGGCCCATTTTAAGGAACTCTAATTGCAAGTGAACCAAGAGAGGTTGCAAGGATATGGTCTAAAAATCAAGTCTCTAAAATATCATTTTTATAAAAGATTGGAACAAGTAGGACATAATGTTTGTAGTCTTCATGTACAAACATGTGCATTTACACGATGAATGTGGAGAATCAAAACCATTATGAGTTATCGACGTTACATAAAAAAATACATGAGCAAATCTACCCTACTATAAAGGGCGATATTGGATGCTCGAGTAGAGTTAGTAGGAGATATAGTTTTGTAGAATTAGTCATGAACTAGATGGGATCACAAGGAACTCTGGCAAGTTGGGTGAAAAGAACTTCTAGGCAATGCCAAGTGGTATTCCAAAAAGAAAGTTAAGAAACTCAATTACCCATCTCTCTTAGTAAAAGCTTTTGGATACTAAGTTTCCCAAAAGGGTCAATTATATAATTTTTGTAGGGTGGAACATCGAAGCCTTAGTAAAAGCTTTTGGATACTAAGTCTCCCAAAAACAATCAATTATATAATTTTTGTGGGGTGGAACATCGAAGCCTTGGTCATGTTAGGCCCATTTTAGTGGTTTATCTTATTTTGGTGATTTGGAGTTTGAAAATTCACATCCTTGTTGCATGCATTAAATAACCATTTTCAACTCTTTATGAACAAATTTTAGAACCCCTCAACATTGTTCTACTCATCAAAGAGTTTGTTTTCCAAGGCACCTCAATTAGACTTTGTGAAGTTGTACCTCTCGAAAGTTGACTTATGTTTTGACCATTGCGATGTTAAATTGATGTCACATAAACACACATTACACACATGTGGATCTAGTCACATATGGACTTTTAAGAACCTAAAGATTCCAAAACCCTAAACCTTAGTGGGAGTTATGACAATCTAAAACCGTTGCCCTAACCATAGACAACTATGAAGGCATGTTAAATTACAAAAAGGAAAAAATAGATTTTTTATTATTCCAATGATTTGGTGTTCCACAACTAAGCATAAAGTAGGAGTGAGATAGCAAAATAGAACATATGAAAAACAACCAATTAGAGACCACAATATCCATTGTACTCCATAGCGAGTCAATCTTTATATGTATATTGCATAATAGTTGTAAGAAGAAAGCACAATCCTCATTCCCCTAGATGGCCCCACATCAAGCTTCCTAAGGTACATCTTATGTTCATTTTAGACACTACAATGTTTAACTTATTTATCTCGATTAGTTTTCATATCAAACACAATGTGCTTCTTTTATTATATATTATTTATAAGTAAACATTGTGAATAAAGTATAATCTCATTGCCTTTGCAATTGTATTTAGCTTTGTTGCAATGGTTATATCGAACACAATGTGCTTCTTTCTGTTATACATTATTCATAAGTAAACATTGTGAATAAAGCATAATCTCATTGCTTTTGAAATTGTATTTAGCTTTGTTGCAATGGTGAGTGGACTAATCCATGATAGGATTAAGATAAGTAGCCCTTCATTTTGGCCATGCTCAAGATCATTAAATTTGACCAATACTTTTCAAAGGTTGTTGAAAACTAGTTTGCAGAGCCCTCTCAATTAATCAATCCAAATCCAAGGAAATCAACATATTCACGTCAAATCACTGATAATTATCTCTTCCTCTAACACTCTTGTGAACATTGAGACTTTTGTTGAAAAATATTTTGCAGAGCCCTCTCCTCAATTAATCAATCCAAATCCAAGGAAATCGACATATTCACGTCAATTCACCAATAATTACCTCTTCCTCTCACACTCTTGCGAACATTGAGACACATTGAGACTTTGGAGTGTCTCTTGTATATTGAAATGGCTCAAGGCATCATAAAAGGAATTCCACTTCTTAAACCTAGCATAAGCAAATGGAGAATGGACACTTTGTTGATGATTTGTTTCTTGCAATCCTTGAAAACCAAATATCAATGGACAATATAATAGACTATCTCCAAATACTTTTATGATGTGTCGAGATCAAGGATTCAATGGATTAAAACTTAGTGTCAAAGGGAAAGCGAACAATAATTAATTGTTTGCTCCAATCAAGAGTCTTCCTGGACTTACATTGAGCATTCAATGATTTAAAACTTAGTGCCAAAGGGAAAGCGATCAATAGTTAATTGTTTGCTCCAATCAAGAGTCTTCTTGGACTTACATTGAGCAAATATTTCTGTTTTTAAGGATCTTGATAAATTTTTAAGCCTTCCCAAAAGAAGGCAACTGTGTTGTTCAAAAAGTAGGGAGAAATATTGATAAATGGATTAACAAGCACGTGACTCCAAAATTTTAGAACTGCCCTTCATGCATGTGTATTTTTTCTCTTTTGTTGGGCTTCTTTGTGTAATGTCAATCTTTTGTTGGGCTTCCTTGTGTAATGTCAATCAAAAACTTGAGAAAGTCCTTTGTAATTTCATGTAGAACCACAATGATAGGAGCAAACGTTCCCATAAGGTAAATTCCAATCTATGTTGGCTCCCCAAAGAATAGAGCATATGGGATGGATCAAGAGAACACCCAAGCCCTGCATGCCAAGCGGATTATTCAAGCACTTTAGCAAAAAGAACCTTGGAAACTCTATGTAGAAATTGTATCGATGTTAAAACCCATATCTGCAGGACTTTTTTTGAAGGGCCTTAACCTCCAAACTAGTGCCTTGATATACAACTTTGCAGCCAGGAGCATAGGGAAAGCTTGGACGACTATTAAGACAAAGTTCATTGAAAGGGAATGCTCTCAACTCTATGACGTTCACCAACGATGCTCCATAATGATAAACCTCTCACTAAGACCCATGGTTCTTTGTGCTCCGCTTGTTAGAAGAGGTTTCAACAAGGTCAATGATATCTAACTCCAAAACCCATGACTAGGTGTTGTGGTTGCTTGGCAAACGTAAACCCATGACTAGGTGTTGTGGTCAATCTTAAGCTGAATTTTGCTTAACCTAAACCCATGACTAGGTGTTGGGGTCAATCTCAAGCTGAATTTTGCTTAACCTAAACCCATGACTAGGTGTTGGGGTCAATCTCAAGCTGAATTTTGCTTTACAAACCTAGCTTAATCCGAGAACATATCAAGGAGATTTTAAGTTCATTGAAAGGGAATGCTCTCAACTCTATGGCGTTCACCAACGATGATCCATAATGAAAAACCTACACTAAGACCCATGGTTCTTTGTGCTCCTCTTGTTAGAAGAGGTTTCAACAAGGTCAATGATATCCAACTCCCAAACCGATGACTAGGTGTTGTTCGCTTGGCAAACGTAAAACCATGACTAGGTGTTGTGGAAAATCTTAAGCTGAATTTTATTTAACAAACCTAAACCCATGACTAGGGGTGTTGTGGTCAATCTTAAGCTAAATTTTGCTTGGCAAACCTAGCTTAATCCGAGAACATATCAAGGAGATTTTATCTAAGAACTATGCAATCAAGGTCCCCTTGGCTTGGGAGAGATTGGAAATGAAATAGAGTAAAAGCCTTTTTCTAAAATACAAGTTTACATGTGGTGTCAAATGCTTCTATTGAACACAATGGAACAAACTATGAAGGCTCAAATCAAAGTGAAAAAACTCAGTATGTGAAAACAAAATAAACAAATCACATTAATCAAAACAAGGTATATTCTCTGACATCTAACTTGAGGTGCAAGACATAGGAAGAAACCAAAAAAGAAATTCCTCATTTTGCATTAGTGTTAGTCATGGAAACTGTTCTATGTTTTTTCCTTTTTTCAGTGATATTTTCCATTTAATTTTGCCCAATATCTGGTGAGAATTTATTGGATTTACAGATTTGAGTGGTTAATTCTTTATAATTCAAGTGGGGCCTGAAGGGTTTTTCAGCATGCTGAATCCATTTATGGAATCAAAAATATAATTTAAAAAACAGAAAATTGTGACTTCTTATGTTTGTCAGATTCGAGCAAAAAGGATCAAAACATAGAACAGTTAGACAATACCTTTGTGTTATAGAGCAACTAAAGTTGTCATCTCAACAAAGATTAAAAAATATGAGATAACAAAATAGACAATCACATTACACTTTCGATCAAAACAAGGTATGTTCTTTGCCATCTAACTGCTCATCACAGGCAGCTCTCTGCCATTCTCCTTGTGCTGGTACGAGGTTCTCACCACTGTAGCAGGCACTGTTTTTAATGTTCCAAGTGAATTTGTCATAATCGGGCTTTTTATGGCTTTTAACCAGTCTGGCTAGAGGGTGCTTAGAGCTCTCAGAGATGTTTTTGTAATATGTTCTTCAACTTTTTTTTGGTAAATATGTGCTACAGATTCTTTTATCTTTTGGTCTACGGCTAGAAGGTGCTTAGCCTGACTTTTTTTTTCTAAATATGTGCTACATATTTCATTTAATAGTCCAAAAGATTAGTTTATTTAATTTTCTCCAAGGTTGCTGGGCATTTGACTAATTAGAAACTCTTGTATGAAGGGCACCAATCAATTTATTAGGGATTGCAATCCATATGTGGGAAATCAATTTATTAGGGATTGCAATCCACATGTGGGAAAGCAACCCTTGAGTTTCCACCACTAAATCCCTCATCTAAAAGTAACAAAAACTCTTCTAGGACTTGGCAATTCCTTGTGCAGAAAGAACGGTCGTTGATTTTAACGAATTCACTTGAACAATCAAAACGGTCATAAAGACTACAAATATAGTTTCCACTTTCCAACATAATTTCCAACAAGGCCCTAAAGAAAACAAATATAGCTTTCCTACGAGGTCATATAGAATATTCATTGTAAAACAAGGAGCTATTCATTTGTATTGCCTTGGAAAAAAACAGGGCCAGTGGGTTATTTCTCTATATTCCTCGTTCAATCTCAAAGTTATAAAGATTAAATATCAAGTTCAATAAATTCCTAGAGAATTAACAAATCAGTGTCATCTACATCAAGCCCTAGATTTAATCATTGTTAAGACAAAATAGGAGAAAAGTAACATCTAAACAAGATTATTTGAAGCTTGAGCATAAAATCTATGTTCAGAAAGAATTCAAATGCAAATATACTAAAACTAAAATTCAATCTCCCGAAAAATGCAGATATTTGTGGCGAACAAAAAAGAATAATAGCCACCCAAAAAAAGAGCTAACTTCAAAGGAGGGCACACTAATTTTAAATGAAAATCTGCCATGGTCAGAGCATAAAATGAGGCTCTTGTAGAATTTAATTACAAGAAAACAAGTTCTTGATGTCAAAATATAAATAGAAATGTAATGCCTTCGTGCTAAACACCATACTCAATAACACCCTTCTAGGTTTAAAAAAAGGCCAGAAAGCCTATAGTGCAATTCCTTTATCGAGCACCAGCCGGTGGATTTGTGACACCTGGGCGAGGACCTTGACCAGGCCTAGGACCTTCCTCCTGCAAAGGGGAAAGAACAAGGATTTTGTAAATTCTGGTGTACCGTGTGAGTGCCTTTAATAGCTTATACTAATAACAAGCAATCCATTCCTGTAATATTTATATTTTATTGTAGAGTTTAATGGATAATCACAATCGTCAGCTACACCTTTGTTTACGATATGGTGTTCAATGTTAGTATTCCTTGGCCATTTCATGACCTCATTTAATTGCTCCTAGAGAAGGAAGGTATTCTTACAACGCATGTAAAAGAAATGTGTCGTGCATAAACTAAAACGGAAAAAAATGGCATCCAACCTCTTTAAAAAAAAAGCCACCTGTTACATGCATTAATTAAAATGGAAGAAAACGTCATCCAACCCAAAAGAACGAACAAAAAATAAATAAGCATAAATCCAGCTTAATCCCGAATCTTTCCAACTTACAGAAGTTTGCACTAGCTGGATTTTTGTATTCCCTGGGTACTTAATAAATAGACCCTAGGTTATATGACAGATCTATACTAGCTAGTGTTTACAAACACCCATTGCATGACAACCTTCGTTGGCAATATCAGAAATATGCATTACATCACGTAATCACCCATTGTATGACAACCTTTGTTGTGCAATCTTACAAATCAATATCAGAAATATGTTTCACAATATTCTGTAGCCAAATCAAGGTTTAGGGGCAGAGTACCATCGGATAACAATGATCTTTTGAAAGCAAAATTTTAACACGAAAGGAGGTTCATTAACTCTTCAGCCAGTGGCTTCCACCCCTCCAGAGGCCTTCACAATAGTCTTGAAGAATGCACAAGAGATGGTTTTATCGTAATCCGTAGTCTAAAAGGTAAAACACGACCATCTATTGGGGGTTTCCTTTCTACCCAAATAGTTTTCAACCAATTTACTTTCACCCTCAATCAAATCCCTCATAAATCTGGCATTTCCCAGCTATTATTAGAATTAAAAGGCATAGGATGATGAATATCTACATACCCGGCGTCTAAATCGCTGTGGGGGTTCACGTTTGCGGCGTTCAGTCCGAGATCTAACGCGGACAACATGAGAGTGAATGGCACAGGACACGCAATACTGCATCTTTGCGTAAAGCTTTGGAAGCATGTATCCTGATTTGCACAAAGCCCAGTCAAAGTTCGGCCTTCTCTGACAAACAACCCTAAAACAAAAAATAAAAATAAAATAAACACGAACTAGATCTGGAGTAAAGAAAAGTATTACCATCGTGAACACACGCCTCCTGAACATCACGCACGGCAGCTTGCTCGACTATGTTACGAACTAGAAACCTCTTCACGGCCTTATCCTACAATCAATCATACTCAATCACTCGCATGTATGACCACCATTGGGTGAGCATGCATGTTACACAGGTGAAAGGATAAGAAAGGAACATAACAGAAAGAAACGAATGGAGTAGAATACCTTAGGAGTGCATCTGCCACAATTGGAGCAGCGAATGAACTTAACATGGCCACGCCCATGCTTATTGCGGCCTCCATTCCTTCTTTTGAACGTCTGCAATCAATAAATATCATTGATCTATAGCTCATATGGCTTAAATATTTCAACAGATCCTCTGTTTTCTCTATTTTTGTTAAGAAGAAAAAAAAAAACCGAAGAAATGGCTAAGGAAGAAGTACCATGGTTAGGAATGTGCACAACGAAACCTGTGCACAATCTCTCCTCCTCCCTTCAAAGTGACTGTCTTCGCCTGCACCGTAGACGGCAGAAATATCAAACAAAGGAAAAGCTTCTTCGGTGGGTTTTGATGAAGTCCAGGGTTCGGGTAAAGTTAGGGTTTAGAGAAACAAGGATTTGCTCCATACGTTAGGGTTTGATTTTGTATTACGAGTTAGGGTTTGGTTTAGCAAGGACTAGGGTTTGCTTTCTAAAATTTAGACTAGCTAGCTTACATTGGCTTATTGCTTCTAGCTTATTACATTGCTTGTTTCTAGCTTATTGCCTATAGTTATTATTGCTTCTTATTGCCTAGTTGTTTTATTGCGACTTTGTTTTCTAGCTTATTACCTAGCTTATTTTAAATAGAAGATTGCATTATATAAGATTGTATCATAGGATCGCACATCATAATATTTGGCATCGTAGAATTGCATCGTAAGATCACAGATAAGGTGGTATGAGATTCCATGGGAGGGAACATGAATTTCATATCTTTTCTATTTCACTGAAACTTATTGGCCAAGGAAGGATGGGATAGCACCCGAAGAATTGTGGTAGGTAGCGATAAACACATGCTAAAATGGCAATTTTTTTGGTTTTCAATATTGGTGAAATTGATTCCTCCAACCCAACCCTTATTGCTTTATCTTGTTGCTTTAATAGAGCAGAGTTGGACCACCCTTATTGCTTTAATAGAGCAGAGCTGGACCACCCTTAACTTTACCTCGATCTACTTACTTTTTCATAGTGATAAAGCAAAATTATATTATATAATAGGCTATAATATAATAATATTAGTTGAGAGATGACCTAGAGAGACAACAAGATTGACTAGTTAGTAAAATGATCTATGATAGTAATGCCTCACCGTCCTGCATAAGAGGGTTCCCCATAAACTGAAATAGCCCATTTCTAGCCAACCATAACGCACTAACTCACCCACTCTAACCCTTACCCACTATGACCTATCCTACTAATAGGGTTTATTACCAATAGGTTTTCTTAATGATCCTACTAACAAGCTAACAAGGTTGATTGATCCCTTTCAAGGGGGAAAACAGG
>ML777315.1:787485-800654 GCA_009831015.1 Picea engelmannii
CTCCCACTGATCGTACATGAGTAACTCGTCGTTCCCACTCGTCCATTGATCGTACATGAGGCACTCGTACATGGAATAGAGCCACATGGATATTTCCTTAAGCCACATTCATGTGGTGGTTGGTTCAAGAGTAGCTATTATTTCTCAGGTGATTCCTTGCTGCTAGTTCTATGAGGCTAGTAATATTAGTAAGTAAGTAAGTTCTATTAGTAAGTAAGTAAGTTAGTAAGGCCTTTGATTCCTCAGTGAAAAGTTGTTGTAGATCCCTTGTATAGTATGAGGTTCAATGTTGGGGTATAGTTATAGGTTCCAGTAGATAACTTCAGTTGTTTGAAGAGCAAAAATCGAGAGATTCAGTTAAGGCTTGATGGCTTGATGGTGCCGAAAGCGGTCTAAATAGCGTTAAGCGAAAGCAGAGGGGCCCCTCCCCTGAGGGGAAGAGAGGGAGGGGCCCCGTGACCTTTATAAGTGATTGTGTACGTTATTATGTAATTAGGATTTTTCCCTAAAGGGTAACACATTAGGGTAACACTTGATTTTTAGTCCTTTATGAACACCCTAAAGGTTTACATTGAGTTACTTTGAGTGACATCTGACAGACTGTTACTTTGCGTGACATCTGACAAGTCCTAATTGAGGAGAATTAGAGGACTTCATGACGAGTGTTGAGTGTTGGGCAATAGCTGGTCGAGTGCTAGGCGAGTTCGAGTGCTCAAAAAATATGAATCAATCACTCACTATTTATTAATCAATCACTCATATTAGCCAATCTTAAGTAATAGAAAATACATTTTATTGCCCTGATTATAATAAAGAGTTGGACTCTCTAAAGAATATATTTATCTAAAAAGAATAGTGCATTATATAATAAGTTTTATGTAATTTGTTTTTAGCAAACTTTGTGTCTGCGCTTAACTTGGTAGCACTAAATCAAGCTCTAAATCACTTGGATGAACACGGACGGCTACCTACCTCGGCTTATTATGGGCACCCTTCCTATAGGATGGATGTATCCAGCCTGGTATATAAGCTTATTAGCCTGCCTAGTTGAATAGTCCAGTAAAAAACCTAGCTCTTAGCAATCAAAGAGGATCCAAGCCCAGCCATCGTCGCCTCGTCCAACCCTGGCTTCACTAGTCCACTGGAGTGCAATTATATCAAATTTATAACTTGGAGTGCCGCATCACATTCTCTCCTGGTAGATGTGGGCAATCAATCACTATCTGGGCAAGCATCATCCACCTTCTTGGCTATCGTTGACCACTGTAATCAATGACTCCTGGCAACGATAGGCAATTGGAAACACGGAGACCTTATCTCTCATCGTATGTGGAGAACATGGAGTAACTCTCTCTTTTATTTCATTTGTTGGTAACGTGGGACCTTCTTATTGTGGCAATGACGGATTGACTATGATCGGTGGCTATAAGCTATGACTGTCTACTTATAACTGGGTTACGTGATCAACTATTGGCATAAGATAGTAGCAAACCCCTAAAAATTGTAAATAGACAGTCATGAAATCAATGTTAGTGTAAGAATAGATATGTCTTAATGCCCCTTTATTCCATATTCATTGCACTCATCGGGTACATACATCACACAATAGGAGTAAATAAGGCTATACAGGTATTACTAGTCCATGCTATTGGTTCATATGAGTATCAATTAAATGGAAATCATTCATGCAATGGTTGTATAACCTCTACTGCCAAATTACACTGGTTCCAGTAGTAGGTTTACCGTTGAATAGGAGTAAAAGCATTATATCACTCACCCAGCAGATATCATTACACGTTGAGATACACGAGTGATGCAGGTGAGATTAACACGATGCGATGATGAGGACATGATGCAGGTGAGATTAGCTTACACGTCGAGATACGATTAGGTACGATGCATTGATGTGGTTACTCGACTTTGATACTCGAGTTGGGCGGGCTACTTGGCTCGGCTACCGGTTATTTAAAACAGCCTCAGTAAACATTATTCGCTAATTCAATTGCTACTTTGGGGGGCACAACTGGGAATGACTCATCTGACCTACTAAAGGGATTTTATATTTACTGAACTATACCCTTTCAGATAATTTACCTATAATTCCTTGGTGGTCATCCACTCAAGCCAGGATTCTTTGCCAATAGTCGAGCCAAGAATCGATCCCAACTGTGTAACTGATGGATTAGTTTGTTTCTTGATGTGATAGTTAAGCGTACGTTTGTGCCACCGGTAGTCAAATTCCTTTTCCCACGTCCAAATTGTAGTATTTTCGGGCTCATGTGTTCCGATTCCCTGGGTGTGTCTCTTCTGTGTTATCAATTGCTAATGTTGTCTAAATTGCCCATATCAGTTCCAGCAGTTTATCGATGTACCCTAATAGAGTAAGCCGACCATTGGACAAAGACCCGACCCTAATGGATCAAGGCGACAACCACCCCTCCTTAATCGAGCAAAGCATCCATTTGGCCTAGTTATGGCTTTATGAGAGCTATTTATGCGTTACATCAGGGAGATAAAGTAGAGAAGTTCATAATTGGATTACTTAATGTCAAATCAGTACTTCAACGTGAATAGGTTTACCGTTGATTATTTAGGGATAATCATATATGACTCCCATACTATAAATATTAGACCGGATGCTCACATCTTCTAAATATCCTCCTTTCACTTATGTTTAACCCGAGGATTCAAGTGATATGGTCTATTCTTAATAGGCTTTGCATATGGTTTTAGCTCCATCTTAATTTCCTCCAATTTTCCCTCGAGGCCCTTTAACTCTTTCAATATATAGGGGAACAAATCTAAGTATTGTATTAGTAGTGCCACAACCTCTGAAACCGTCATATCATTCCAGTATTCTTCCATCGAGGCTATTCTAGGTTAGGTTACTCTTTAGTCCCAATGTTAAGCTTTTGAAACTTCAACGATTCCCAAAATATCTTGCAATTTGGATTATCCATTGTCTCTAACCTAAGGCAGGTATACTATATCTATAGCCGGGATAAACTAACTGGGTGAAACATCTGGAGCTGAGAACAACAAACAGTAGCCGGGAGAAACCGGGGCTTACACACTTAAGCCTGTTGAACATGGGCTTGAACCACACCTACTTGGAACAACTAAACTCACTTTGCCAGAACATATAGTCCATGGGGGTGGGTAATTGATTGTACCGAACTTACTCGTATATGCCTATACCTAGAATAAACCACCCACACTGCTAGTCGGGGATTAGAGCTCGTACAACACATACCCGAACTGACATACTGGCTTGGACGGGATTAGCTTCACCTTGGGGCATCCGGTTGTGGGGCTTTCATCCGGTTGGGGCTTCAACTTGGGGCTTTCATTAACCCTTTCCTAGACATGTTTTACCTTCCTTAGTAAGAGCTAGGTAAGGGTTATGCCAAACTGGCCCTTATCATGCATTATATAAATAAGAATAATGGCCTATCAGATGCTTTTTATGAGGATGCCTTATCCACTTTTGGGGTATATTGATTATCACTAGTATCTCATACCTTGAATTTTAGGGTATTTAAAAGATATATCTATAGAGTATTCCTTTGATTATAAGGTATTTAAAAATGATATCAAAGTGAGATTATTATTTATTAAACTTAATCATTATTAGTCCATGTCGTAGGCATAGAGGGACTATAGCAATCGATAGGTAGCTGACTACATATTAGTTTGTCTTTTGACCAAAAATATTTGCATAATACCTATTCTTGGAGCTAAGGAATTAAAAGCATATATTTTTATATAATAAAAAGTACCATATATGTATTGATCTGATTGGATAAGAGATTGGAGGTGTTATTGTCGGCTTCGCTATTCCCAATGTTTTATATGGCAACATATCCAAACTTTTTCTCATATACAGTCTTTTTGAATCATATATTTTTCCTGTATATTGCTTGTAGCTGGATTAATGCTAGCATTAGTTCGAATATTTGTATTAGCATTTTTTGCTCGCTGAATATATTCTAAAGTTTTGATATGTACTAAGCATATTGAAATGTTTTGATATCCAAGCTTTATAGTGATTGAGAATTCCAAAGTCTATAACGTCATTGGCGGATGTATTTTTGTTGAAATGTATTGACACTTTTTTTGAGATGCCTCAATAGGCCTGATAGCTTAAATGTTTACATGAGGCAACGTCCTCCAATAGGCTTGACAGCTTAAATGTTTG
Organism: Picea engelmannii; assembly: GCA_009831015.1. Classification (NCBI taxonomy): domain Eukaryota; kingdom Viridiplantae; phylum Streptophyta; class Pinopsida; order Pinales; family Pinaceae; genus Picea; species Picea engelmannii. Next base: position 791,684 of record ML777315.1, read on the forward strand.
CATACCGCGAGGTCCTTAGACAGCCTGACAGCCTTAAATGTTTATGCAAATACACTTCTCGGAGTACTTTTTCCTTGAAATTTTCCATACAGTTACAGTGAATTTGCACAGTCTTGTTTGTCCACCGCCAGTTCAACAACCATTGTATGTTTCATCCTTCTTCTACCTTTGCAATGCAATTTCGTTATCGTTGAAGCTACATACATTGTTTGTTGGTTCGATGAGTGCTTCTTCTTCATCGGTTTCTCGGTTGTTGCTTATTGTTGTTTCGTTCGAGAGTCTACCTGCGCTCCTGCATTTTAGCATTTCGAAGTAAGTTTCGATGCCATAGTTTGATTTTATATTCCTTGTTTGTTGTTCAGTGTTTGCAGTCTACAAGTAAGAATGTTTGTTTATTTGTAGTGGCATGGTCCTCGTATGTTTCTGGTTCCTTATGTGCTTCGGCTGCAGTTTCATAATCGTTGGAGATACATATGTTATTTGTTGGCTCGATGGTTCTTGTTGGTTCTTTGGTTTGTGGGTTGTTGGTTTTGTTTGTTTGGCTCGGGTTTACGCTTTGGGGCCCTTGGGATGCAGTTCGGTTTGTTCGTGTTTTCTCACTGTCTGGTGCTTGTTGTTTTATTTTGTTTGATTCGGCCTTGCAGGGTTGGGGTCCAACGGCGGTGGTTGGAGCTTTTCTTTTTTCTTTTTTTTTTGGATTATTATTGTTTTTTGGGGCGTTTTACGGTGTTCAACCCCTGCACCCAGGAGTTGACATGCAGTTGTGTTATTTTCCTTGTCTCCCAAGGTCGATATCTGTTATTCTGTGAGATTTTGCTGGTGCTTCAGTGCTGGCATGAAAGAAAACAATTGCATGCAAAATTGTTCGAGGATTACATGTGAAATTGCAATATTCGTTGTTTTTTTGTTAGAATAAAGCATATGCAGGCTATATTTATAGACCATGTATGGTCAGATGTGCCAATATGACATTACATGTTCTTTATCCTCTGCACAGACTGGTGTGCACACGATACAATTTGTGTTGTGCTTGAGGTATGATATGTACAACAAAGATTCTACAAGATTATATTTGGATGTCTGGAAGCATGTCTGGGTAGTTTTCCACGGAAAACCAAAAACTTGTATCGTGGGCACAACAGTCTATGTAGAGGATAAAGAACATGTATTTCCATCGGTGGAAGCATATCTGAATAATTTGTCGTGGAAAACCAGAAATCGTTTAGCTACGACCATGCAATTACGTGATATTTTGTGGCTTGTAATATCTTTTGGGCAGGAAAAAAATTACACATTTAAAGCCATGGATGGAGAAGCACAAAGGTTCATGTTTCTGCCTATCTTCTAGACTGTTTGTTGAGTCTATTTTACTCTATGTACATATTGCTTGTTCTCCGGTGCATACCAACTTCCATTCATGTTCATTGTATTTTGTGCGTTCCCACATTCAAACAAACAGAACAGCTGGAGAAAACGAGGGAGTCTTGACTGCATCRATTGAAGAGGATATAGAAAGGTGCATGTTTGTACTATTATTTCATATTGCGTTGTTTTGTATTTCATTTATGGTCTGTATATGTGTTCACCTAGTTTATTATATGTACATGTTGCGTGCCTTCCTACATGGTAAGTTATCTTCATTACATGCCTTTCTACATACTAACCTGCTTCATGTCCGTTGTCTTTTCGTTGCATTGGTACATTTAAACAAATAGAATAGTTGGAGATGGCGTTGGGCTCTTTGGCGGGTAAATAGACCTGTTTCTCTTTCTTTTAGATGTCTGTCTTCATACTAACTTGCCTTCATGTCCATTGCATATTCGACGCTACTACCTTGGAAAGAACATGTTGTTTAGACAGGGAGATGAATTGTTATGTGCAACAACAGAGGGTTCTTTGGTACAATCTTCTAAAAGGTATACCAAGTGTGTTGGTAAATTAAATATACAAACTGGGCGGGAGCTTATAATATTAGACTTGAAAATGATGGCTTGGCAGCAATGGGCCTTTCTGCCTTCCCTATTTCTACTTTTTCCATTTTCTATTATCCCTTTTGTTTTCTAATTAATCTTCTTAGTGTGCTTTCCGAAAATGCCTTGGTGCGCCTGTTGGCGGATTAACGGTTTCACATCTGTGGTCGTGCTTCTACTTGATTCCATAGTTACCTACTTTCTCGATTGCGGGTGTCGGGGTTGAATATTGCTCCCCTGGCTCTCGGGGGTCTGCGATATACAGATTGGCCATGGTGCCCTACCCTCATGCCCTGTTTACTGTCAAACATTTGTCCAGTTACAAAAATCAGATGCATACAATTTTACAGTTATTTGGTCCTTGTGATGGACAATATACAATGCATATGCTTGTTTAGTCCTTATGTTCATCTGCACGTGCTTGCATCGTAAAAAGTTTGACTACTGACATGGGCATGAGTAGTCAGTCATCCCAGACATCAGCAGACCGACAAGACCAAAGGTAAAGATGCATACGCTCTGCTCTTACTATGTTTACTAAACAAATATCCTCGGGTATATATTCATCTATGGCATGGTGGATATGTTGATGTCATCTGCAATACATGGTTTGCAGCTCGTAAGAAGTATCAACAAGTACAAGCGAGACATCGAACATGTTGCATGTTCCGCGGACTAAGAGGTGTGGTTGCAAAACTTTGGCTCCATAGTTCATCAAAGCTATGTGTCTACTTGTAGATTTATGCCAGTGAAAGAAGAATACAGAAAAAATAAATAAAATAAATAAATAAATAAAATAAAAATAAATAAATAAAATTAATAATAATAATAATAAATAAATAAAAATGTATATATATAATGCACACTACCATTCACTTTAGTTTTCATGTTCAAAAATTGTCACCGGGTTTAGAGTTGTAACATCCAAAGTACTATCAATAGAAGGCTTGAACAACCGCCGAACTGGACAAGTGTTCGTCGAGGACATAATGGTCGTCTATAGCACCTACTTGGACAAGGCAAACAAAAGTAGATCCATTATGCGTGCTGACATGACAAACAAGGAGGCCATGATGACAGTGACATTGAGTGTTCCTCCACAACTTGTCCAGAAACATGCAGAAAAGATATTGCAGGGTATGGGATATCCATTACAAATTTTAATATATTGCCCAAAACAGTATATGACCGTGGTGATTGCGATCGAATTATTTCGCTCAACGAAACAAGCATTGTGGAAAAAAATTCCGTTGTTTGTTCAGAATATCGTTTCATCCCAGACTCGACCATTAGCCAGTTTGCACAGAGCACTGATATTTACCCAATCGGAACGATTGGCGCAACTATCACATTGGCGAGAAAACTTGGCTCGCAACGCATTCTCCATATAAAGGATGGAGAGTTGGACAACGACAAGACAATGGTACCGCTTTTCATATTCAGTTTTGTCCTTTACTTTCACATGTGCATGTATCTCGGGTAAGTTACACAAATATTGCATTGTTCCATGTTGTAGCTACAATTGTTCGATGCATATTCAAATTTGTTTTCATCAATCGAACAACAATTGCATAAAGGGCAGATTCCACTTATGTTGTTCAAAAATATAACAAAGAAAAGGGATGTTAGAGAAAGGATCTTTCGGACAACCCAGGCAATGTTTGTAATAGAGTTGTGAGCAGATATAGTAGAGGATCTGAAGAAACTAGCTAGCTCTACAACTATTGTGCGTATACATCCACAAAATCATCCTCACTTTGCTTATAGAAATAGCCTTCAACAAATTTCTGCAGCCTGTTTATTTTTTTTTTATTTTTTTTTAAGGGGAGGGGGGGTGCAGTTGTGTATTATATTGTTCAATGTATTAATTCTTATCCTCGCGTTCCCAGGTTGAAGGTGTTTTAGTTGCAGCCAATGTGTACTTGACCCCCTTTGAACCTGTATGTGCAAAATGCAACTCTCCTGCTTTTGCCTCCGCTTTGATAAGTGATAATACGATTGATTGTCTGTGATGCGGTGAAAAATGTCCATATATATATGGACATTGTGTCAATGGTGTCATCCGAACTGTGGGCAACACAACCGTGCATTGTACAATTAGGCAGCCTCTGTAACAAAATGTGCTTCCTAAGTTGGCAGAGTTGTCGTATGAAACGTATCTACAGAAAAAGGCAAGTAGTGTCTACATGTTGCGGGAGCTTCGGATACACATCAAATTCACCTTAAATGAGGACAATGCAATTTTGCATATCGGCTGAAGAAGGGAAAAAAAACAAAATATATATATCAAACTTTGGCAGGAAACAAAAATACCTCATGTGTCTCTGCAATATTTCTTGAACATCCAAATGAATGTTCATTGAACATGGCTAGTTGGGATTGCACGCGCATAAGATTGTTCGGTCCAAAAAATGGGAAGCATGGCAGCAAACCCCATATATACCATGGCCCCGGTTATTTTCTACTGGGAACATATCCCAGATGCAAGAGAAAACAAATGCGGCGACGTCTTTTCTTTGTATATCAAATTGTTTGGTGCAAAGGTCGATGGGTCCTGCTCTATGGAATCTTCTGGGAACTTGCTTGCGGCCTGTTTGAAGTTTGGTTGGTTCTTGGTTGTGTGCTTAGTCTCTCAATTTGTATACCACGGAACGCCAACTATTGTTTGGAGGACACAAAACAATATAATTGATTTTTTTAGCCAGCTAGCCCGCAGATCCACCTGAAAATTTCTATGGCATTGTGACGCAAATGTAGTATGTGTCTTGTTTTAGCAGATTACGTTAATCGATGAACTTGGTAAAATTATTGTCTTAGAATTATTTGAAATCAACGAATATATACTGTGCGAAGTGCAATTGTGCTATCATATCAAGAAGAGGCCCTTAAAATTCAAATTGGTCGTTGTTTTGGCATTTTTGCTTAATCGATGAACTCGGTAAAATTAATGTCCTGGAATAATTTGAAATGAACGAATATATACTATGCAGAGTGCAATTGTGCTATCATATGAACAAGAGGCCCTTAAAATTCAAATTGGTCCTTGTTATGCTTGCGGTGATAGAATTTAAAAAAAAAAACTTTTATTTCCTTCATTTTTTTAAAAATAAGCGATTTAACGTCCTTTAATAATTTAATGTAATTCAATTGTATAATATCAATATTTAATATTAATAATTTAGTATTTGAAAATAATGTTTTTAGATAAAGTTAGATAGGATGACCATCCGTAAACAATTGCAATCTTGAATCCGCGAGTCGTGGGGTCATGTCGATTTGTATGTCCCGGAACTCCGAGTGCTGTTTGGAGGACATGAGAAAATAGAAGTGCAATGTTGAGCCAACCAGTTCGCAAGTCCCCCTATCTATTTGTATATTGTGGAAGTCTGGGTGCTATTTGTAGGACACAGAACAATAGAGGCTCAATTTTGAGCCTGCCAGGCCGAGAACCCGTGATCCAAAAAGTGCCTAAGTATCGAATGAGGGATCTGCATATGTTGTATAAAATCTCATGTCCATAATTTATAAAAGTACATGTTTACTATGTATTGCTTGTTTGTCAGAAAACTTTTATATCACTCGCTCGACCAAATTGTTCAAACTTTCTTGTCTAATTAAATTCTGCAATATCAATATTTAATATTAATAATTTAGTATTGAAAATAATGCTTTTAGATATGTTAGATAGTTGATAGGGATTACCATCCGTAAACAATGGCAAACTTGAATCCGCCAGTCCTCGAGTCCATCTGTAAATTTGTATATCGCGGAATTCTGAGTGCTATTTGGAGGACACGGAACAATGGAACTGCAATGTTGAGCTAGCCAGCCTGCATGTCCGCTTGTCGATTAGTATGTCCCAGAACTCTGAGTGTTGTTTGGAGTACATGGGACAATAGAAGTGCAATGTTGAGCCAACCAACCCGCAAATCCGCCTATCAATTTGTATATCGCGGAAATCTGGGTGCTATTTGTAGGACATAGAACAATAGAGGCTCAATTTTGAGCTCGTCAGGCCGAGAACCCTCGATCTAAAAAATGCCTAAGTATGGAATGAGGGATCCGCATATGTTGTATAAAATCTCATGTCCATAATTTATAAAAGTACATGTTTACTATGTATTGCTCATTTGTCGAAAAACTTTTATATCACTCGCTCGACCAAATTGTACAAACTTTCTTGTCTAATTAAATTCTGTAATATCAATATTTAATATTAATAATTTAGTATTGAAAATAATGTTTTTAGATATGTTAGATAATTGATAGGGATTACCATCCGTAAACAATGGAAAACTTGAACCCATCAGTCCTTGAGTCCATCTGTCAATTTGTATATCGCGGAACTCCGAGTGCTATTTGGAAGACACAAAACAATGGAAGTGCAATGTTGAGCCAGCCAGCCTGCAGGTCCGCTTGTCAATTTGTATATCGCGGAATTGTGGGTGCTTTTTGTAGAGCACGGAACAATAAAGGCCCAATTTCCAACCCACCAGCCCGAGAACCCGCGGGCCAAAAAGTGGCTAAGTATGGAATGGCAGATCCTTACATGCTCTATAAAAATTTAATGTCCATAGTTTATAAGAGTACATACATAGTATGTATTACTCGTTTTTCAGAAAGGTTCTAGGTGCGGAAGTTGGCGGATTCACGACTTAAGATTTCACTTACTTTTATATCACCAGCATGACTGACCGCTTCTCTGTTTGATATTGTAATAAACGAATATAAACTGGCCCAAGTCCAATTGTGCTATGACATGAACACGAGGACCTTAAAATTCAAATAACTGGCAAGTCCGCTTGTGAATTTGTATATCGCGGAAATGTGGATGCTATTTGTATGGCACGAAACAACAGAGGCCCAATTTTGAACCCGCCAGCCCGAGAATCCGCCATCCAAATAGTGGATAAGTATGGAATTAGGGATCCATGCATGCTCTATAAAATCTCATGTCCGTAGTTTTTAGAAGTACATATTTACTATGTATTACTCATTTCCTCAGAGTGTTGTTTAGAAGACACGGAACAATAGAACTGCAATGTTGAAGGACCCAGTCCGTAGCTTCGGCTATCAATTTGTATATCGCAAGACTCTGGATGTTATTTGTAGGATACAGAGCAATAGACGCCCAACTTTGAGCCCGACAAACCGAGAACCCACAATCGAAAAAGTGGCCAAGTATGAAATGGGGGATCCATACAAGCTCTATAAAATCCTCATGTCCATACCTTGTAAGAGTTCATACTTAGTATGTATTACTCATTTTTCAGAAAACTTCTACTTGTGGAAGTTGGTGGATTCACGACTTCGGGTTTCAATTACGTTTAGATGACCAGCCTGACTGATGACTTCTCTGTTATATATTGTAAGAAACGAATATAAATTGGCCCAAGTCCAATTGTGATATTACAGTAACACGAGGCCCTTAAAATTGAAATAGTCTACAAATCCTCTTGTCAATTTGTATATCACGGAACTTTGGGTGCTATTTGCAGGGCACAGAACAACAAAGGCCCAATTTTGAGCCCGCCTGCCCGAGAACCCGCGATCCAAAAAGTGACCAAATATGGAATGAGGGTTGCGTACATGCTCTATAAATCTCATGCCTGTACTTTATAAAAGTACATACTTGGTATGTCTAACTCGTTTCTTGCGAAATTTTGTAGGTGCGGAACTTGACGGATGCACGTGTTCAGATTTCCACCCATTTTTATATCAGCAGCCCGATCGACCTCTTGCCCGTTTCATATTATACAAAATTTTTGGAACGCAAGTTTCCGAATACGCGGGTTTTTCTTTGAAATAAGATATTTCACATCCTTTTATAATTTTATGTAATTAAATTGTAGAATATCAATATTTAATATTAATACTTTAATTTTGAAAATAATGTTTTTTGGTAGTGTTACATAGTTCATAGGGATCAACATCCGTAAACAAACGCAAGGTTGGGCTCGCCAACCCTCGAGTCCATCTATGAATTTGTGTATGGCGGAAGTTCGAGTGTTGTTTGAATGACACGAAACAATAGAAATGCAATGTTGAGCGAGCTAGCCTGCAAGTCTGCCTGTCAATTTGTATATTGCGGAACTCTTGGGTGCTATTTGTAGCTAACGGAACATTAGAGGCCCAGTTTTGAGCCCACCAGCCCGAGTGCCCACGATCCAAAGATTGGCTTAAGTATGGAATGTGGGAACACTACATGCTCTATAAAATCTCATATCCGTTCTTTCTGAAAATAGATTTTATGTATTGCTCCTTTTTTTCAGAAAATTTCTTGGTAAGGAAGTTGGCAGATTCGCGTATTCAGAGGTACAAACCTCCTTGTCTAATTAAATTGTACAATATCAATATTAAATATTAATAATTTAGTATTCAAAAGAATGTCTTTAGATAATCTCCAATAGTTAATAGGGATTAACATCCGTAGACAATCGCTTGCTCGAGGCCGCCAGCCCTGGAGTCCATCTGTCAATTTGTATATCGCAGAACTCTAAGTATTGTTTGTATGAAACGAAACAAAAGGAGTGCAATTTAGAGCGACCCACCACGCAGGTCCGCTGGACAATTTGTATATCGCGAAATTCTGAATGCTATTTGTAGGCCACATAACAATGGATGCCCAATTTAGAGCTCACCAGTCCGTGAACCCGTGATCCAAAAAGTGGCTAAGTATGGAATGTGGAATACGTACATGCTCTATAACATCTCATGTTCATACTTTATAGTACATATTTAGTGTGTATTACTTGTTTTTCCGAAAATTTATAGTTTATCTTTTCTCTCTGCTTTTCCTTTTTAAAACACAGGTTCCTGGATAGGCGGGCTTAACATTGTGTTTCCATTGTTCCGCCCTGATGCAGGAGCATCTCTCCATGCCAGCCAGTCAGCCACGTCAGCGCGCACTCATGCAGGGCTGAAAGGGAGGCGCAACCTCATTTTGAATTTGAATTCAATGTAAATAAATGCCTTAGGCTGGTGAGCCATGAATGCCATGC
>ML777315.1:812864-857191 GCA_009831015.1 Picea engelmannii
ATATATATTGTTTCTAAATATGGAATTACTGGCATTTAATTATAATAGGTCATTATGCACGAACCGTATAGATTGTCATTGATGGGCGAAAGGCTCGAGGAGATCTCCTATTAATGCGCATTAAACCAAGATTTGCGGGGGGGTTATAATATTCCTCTCGAGTGTTGATTTAAAAATCATGAAATGTCGTTTGCACATCGTGGCCTTCGCATGTTCATGAAATCTCCAATCCTTAATTGCTCTTCTACGTACCCACCACCTTTGCATTTCTAAATATGCAATAAATAAGCTTTATTGCTAACATTTCATCATTAATCAGCGAAAGGCTCGAGGAGCTTTCCCATTCATAAACATTTAACCAAGATTTAGCGGAGAGTTACATTGTTGGCTCTAATTGTTCATTTAAACCATCATCTGGAGCAAACCAACGTTCTCATAAACCTATGGCATTAGCTCGACAACAGTTCTGTGGATATACAGTGAACATCCTCGAGAGAGAGGACCAGAACTTCCAATGGTCCAGGGCATATTCTTATTACTCAACCTCTGCCGCAGAGAACCAAGTAATTTGGACCTCCGGGATTGCTTGTGCAGGCTGTGTCCCTGAGGTTTTTGACTGTAAGAACCTAGTCTCTTGGTGCGCCGATAAATTTATTTTAGAAAAAAAGAATTATTCCACTGTGGGACCGCTCTTCTGTTTCTTTGTCACCTCAGGTCTTCTACCAGATGCTAAGATTGTCGTAGCCAACATTGACATTCAGAGGAGAAGATTGCAAGTAGTTCCTAGCAAAGCATAATAACGGGTTGGACCTCTTGCCCCATTTTTTGGAAAACCCGCTTCTAGTTCCTGAAGATATTACAAGCTTCCAGGTTAGTTCATTTAGAAATCCATTTCGCGAAATTGGCTGGCTGTTTACAAGAATAACGGGACAGGAGTTCACAACAACTGTTTCCTAGATGGCCCTTTATATTTTGTATTTCACAGTCAACGAACAAGCCATTTTTTATTGGGGCAGGTTAATTTCCCATGAAATTTGTTCCCAATTGTCAAGCTTCAAAAGGGAAAATAAATTTTATATGTCATCCTATTTAGTTTTTGCAATAGCGCATTCCTGACGGTTTCCACAACTGTCTCTGTCCAAGAATGTCAACTGTGAATTTCACCCAGTAACGTTCTGGTACCAGGCCTTGTGGAAGCACAAGGCTTCCCACTGTTTTTATGAGGTTTTTAATGGCTCTGTGTCTGTTTTCAAAGTTTTGTTGTTAGGAGAAGATGCTCCCCGCATATCTGAATAGGAAACCAGTTTTTTGGACAAGAAGGGGACACTCAAACATTTGGATAATTACACTGTCATAAGAATTTTTGGCTCCACGCATCAACCTGCTCTCCTTCCATGTCACATTACAGACATAATGTTTGTTGCATAAGTAGCACAACAATACAGCTACTGGTTCCATCTATTGCAACCGAAAAAAAAAAAAAAAAACCAGTTCATTCCTTTGCCTTGGAAAGTTGGGGAGTTCGTGTTGAAAAACGTCAACAAAATTGACAAATTTGCAGCACATTCTAGCATCTCCAACCTGAGATATGTTGAAATCATAAGAGGGTTCGACCCCTGTAATATTTTTTGACAACATTTACAAAGTACACTTGGCCTCGACGATTTTTTTTACATAAACACCTGCCCAAAAATAGAGACAGTGGCGGCAACGGTCCTGCCTCTGATGCTGAAGACGTAGACATAGTGCAAAGCTGCACTAAATTGTACACGCAACAGGGGAAAGGCCCCGGTGACAAGAGTGTTCAATCGACAAATAACACTCCAAAAAGTACGACATCCCGGAGCATCGCTCCAACGGTCCACCACGACAACAAAGAAACTCAGAGTTCTTCAAACGGAGGAGGAGATAACGACCCTCCTCACTCTAAAATTGATAGTTCTCACAAGCTTCCAGTAGAGAAGAAGAGAAAAAAAAAATGTGGGGCAGACAAAAGAGTTGGAAATTCAGAGTGAGAACATGGAATTTGACACTGATCTAGATAGCATGATCTGCTTCCTTGATCAGCCCAGAGACACCATCCACCATAGCCGTCCAATGGACATATCCGTCACCGAAAATTTTAACGAAGATGAATCCTTTGTGTTCCAGAGCGTTGTTTTTGATAGCCAGTCCAAAAAATTGATAATTGAAAAAAAACATGTTAAAAATAAGAAAGGCAAATCTCGTTCGGAGGTTGAACTTGCCAACATGCAGTCATCCCAAATCTGTCAACTTCACACCGCGAGTGGAGAATAAGTTCATGATTCCATTGGAGGCATTGAGACCGAGAATGCTAGACTGGAGGACCGGGTCAAGGAATTGGAAGACACTTTCACTCCTATGCCATTGCTTGTCGATCCTTTGGCAATAGCCATGCCTTCCACCCCTGGAGCCAACGTAAAAGCATCCTCCACCCTGCTCGCAACCTGTAAAGGATATGTGGAGAATAATATCAAAAAAAGAATGGAACTGGTTACCCAGGCATGAAAAATATCACAAACCATCACTTCCCTTGAAACCAGGGCACATAGTTTGCTTGAACATTTGCAGGCCGAGTTAAAAGATGAAGAAAATTTCTTTTTAAAAATAGTCATTCCTTTTGGCACCATTGTCAACAATATGACAGAAACAAAAAGAAGAGAACAATATCTTCCATCCAAAAACCGGATCGGTCAATTGAATGCATGTTGGAAAGAAAAAGTGAAGAACCTACATCTCATTGTTCAGTTATGTGAACAAGCCATATCCAAGAAAGATAAATTATTCACAAGGTTGTCAAATATAGACTTAGCCGGGAAAACCAACGACTTCCAAGACCCCGACTTAATCGTAAACTCCTTTCCCTTAACCATGTAAGAGTTCGATAAACAAGTTGCTATGTTTAAGGCCTTGTCTCTGGAAAAGTTTTACAACATCCTTCAATTTGATCAAGCTCACGTCCACAACTAGCTAGTCAAATATTCAGTACAGAATGAGGAAATTCATCAGGCTCTTTGTAATCTTTCTATCGACTTACAGGAATTAGAAAACGATATTTTCAACATAAAAATCCGGAATGAGATCAATGTCGCCCCAATGAGAAGTTACATTGAAGAATGGCATGAAACGCAATTTAAGCAGGTTGCCAACAAAAGGCAACAGACAGTTGCCAGGATTCCAGTAGCCATCGACGACATCATTGAAACCGCAGCCATCGACAACATCAATGAAGCAACAACCGCAAGAAAATAGCCAAAGGCCTCATATGTACCCTCATTGTAAGTCTACTGATCACATCCTGCTTTGTTTATCAACCCAGTTATTCCACTTTCTTAAATACGGATGTGTAGGCAAACACTTATACCTTTCCATTTATTTTTTTTGCAGGTATTGCACTCTATCTTCTTTCTACAATTATGTTTCTTGTACATATTTCTCTAATGGTTCGCGGGAGCCCCAATCCCAATTTACATGACAAACGCATTGAAATTCCAATTTATATGTAACAGACTTTAATTTTTTTGTATATTTCCAAATTTCCAGTAGTATGTAACGAACTTTAAATTTCAAATAAAAATGTTTTCTTATCTCCTTTTAAATTTATGTTTTCATACATTCTTATCTTTCAACAGTCTGTATGACAAATGCATTTAATTTTTTATATGTAACAGACTTTTAATTTTTTATATATTTCAAAATAAATGGTGCTCTACATTGCAAACGTCATTTACTTATACCCCTTGTTCACAAATGCATTTAAATTTTTATATTTCTTATCTCCTTCTAATTTTATGTCTTCATATATTTTTATCTTTCACCAGTCCATATGGAAAATGCATTTAAATTTCCAAATTTATTCTTCCACTGTCAACAAATGTGTACTTTCTTATATACTTTCAAAAAATAAATGTTTGTTATATACCTTCAAAAAATAAATGGTGCTCTACATGCCAAGCGTCATTTACTTTTGCCCCATGTTCCGTGATATACATGTTTGTTGCACACAACATTTCCGTGATATACATTTTTCACCGAACACTTCAGTCATTTACAATTCGACCCCATTTTCCACAATTTTCTTTCTAACCTCGTTGGCAGGGACTTCGCTGCCATGCAACCTTGTTAGTGTATGTATTTAGATTGAGAATGATTATATTATTGCTATGTTCTTTCAAGGGTCATTGTTTTTATAGCTTTCGGTTTTGTCTTCACACTCATATGCATTTTGATCATTGTAGATGTAAAGATATGAAATTAGTGGTAGATATTATTTTTTATTTAAACATTCTCACACAAAATTTTAAGTTCATTATGAAGATTTCTAATAGCAACCTATCAGGTTGGTTTCCCACAAGTGCAAAGTTTTTTAATAAACTCTGCTTCAGCTTTAAGCTCAAGTTGCTCGTAGATTCTTTACACGGGATCAATTTCTCCACTCGAACAAAGATTGGAATGCTTTGTTCTCGCACCAGACTCTATCGGTGCTCATTCATAGCACTCGAACTCCAGGCGCTAATATCTCCTTCTGCCCACGCGACCAATGGATGTGATCTACGCTTATACACTTGAGCGCTTAAACCTTGGCGCTGACTTATAGTGTTATCGTTCCATGTGACCATAGTCTGTGACCATTAGCTTTATTGTTATAAACCACTCCACAGATGGTGACCCTTGTGTTAAACTCCAAGCAATTTGTCGATACGCATTCAATCTTGGTTGTAGATCTCATATTTTGATCGACGGTTGGATCTACACCTCCTCAATAATAGATCATCGTTGATCCTATCGTGATCAACGGTCATGATGGTCTTGCCACGTGTCTTCTCCTATGTGGATGCATTTACGTCACCCTGACGTATCTCGACAACGGGACATCGAGACAATGGAGCCACGTTAATATTAGATGTAGATTTGAACTTAGAGATCTAATATCCATCGTCGATCTATATTCCAAGGTTTACCACAGAAATCGTATGTTGTGGGACCTTGTCTCCACGTATCACTTCCTAAATGGAAGTTCTTACGCCAACATGAAGTTTCTCATCATTGGGACCCCTGAAATTTTAGGTCCTTCTCAACAACCCAAACCTCTCGAAGGTCACAATCCGTAGTAATGAGAACTATTGATCTAGTGGCTTGTTCCAGATCTAATCTGAGTCATTGGTCTCGTCCGACATAATGAGAACCATTGATATGGTGGATTGTCCAAGATCTAGCAATTGATCTCTTCTAGACGTGGATTGGTCGCATTTCCTTTAATATCCTTGTATCTTCTAACCTATGATACGTTGTCATCCGTCGATCTCACTCTGGATTTGACGATCAGATCTATTCCTGTCACCGAATTGTCGGGACTTTTGCAGCCTCGAACACCTTATAACCTTCGATGCTTGTGGTCCGCTATGACAAGGATTGTCGATCTGAATATGGATCGAACGGTCACTATTCTCCGGTTACGTGCAGTAAGGACTTTACTATGATCTTGATCCAACAATTAGGACTTAAATTGACCTTGATCCAACAGTCACAATTTATTCCTCTGTTGTATCGCTTGTCAATGGATCGTCGTCGATCCTTTCAATGATCGACGAACGATCTTCTGCTTCTCTGGAATGCGACTTCTCCTTATCGTTTAAACTTGTAACACTCACTTTCGCTACACCTGAACCTGCACAACAACTCTATGAAAGTTTGATCTGGACTTTGATATCCTACGTAGAGACACAATGAAGGGAATAGACAATCTTCACACTAACACAGAGAACCAATAAACACAAGAATTTTATTAATGGATCTACGTACACAAATTACACAAGGCTTTCTTTCCTTCTTTGGCGTGATTTACAATTAATTGGCCTTTGTTCGACCTTTTGGCCACACTTGTCCTCTTGCACACCCACTCTATCTCTCTCTCACTTTGTCTCTACATACACTCCTTTGATTGCCCATAGGCTTACAATTTTAAGCATAGAAGGTCAACTTCCATCCCATCAACAAATCCCTAAGATTGTGCAACTAACAACCACGATAACACTCTCGTACTTTACAATTGATAAGGATCAAATGGAATCAAATCCTCCATACTTAGGATAATCTACCTAAACTCAACTAATTGCTCAATTAATCTATTACACTTCAAATAGGGAAAAACAAACCCTGTCCTTCTAGAATCCAACTAAAACATGAGAATTTACATTAATTTGAAGTTTAGGGAACCCACTCCCTTAGTAAATGTAAAGACCCCTAGGTCAAATCAACAAGGTTGATTTTGGAGGTGAAATGTCCCCGCGCCATTTTTCAATGTAGTATCTCTTGTTTTATTATCTCATTATTTAGAAAAATTGTGACACATATAGATCATGTCCACTTTCAAATGATTCATGAGTGTTGGATCTCGTCTACAATGTAGAGCATAGACTCTACTCAAAGCACAAATTCACTACAACATATTACTCACATCTTCTCGACCTTGATGTTGAAGTTGATGGGACTTCCCCATGAAATGTAATTCCATGTTTGTTAGGAATTATATAAGGCTTAAAAAATTTGTCATGTTAATATTTATGTGGTGTACTTCAACAAAACTTATTTGGTGCATGGGTTACTATGTTTATAAATTCATTAATCTAATGTTTGGGTTATGGAGTTATTCTTAACAGGAAGAAAGTTAAACTAGTCAAAGGGAAAAGAGGAAGAAAGTATGATGTACCTTTTTCTGAAGCTTGTCCTTGCTTAGTCCAGGTTGAACTTGATCTTCAAGCTCCTTAATGAGATCTGCAATCCAATAGACAACAAATACAAATGCAATCCAATAGACAACAACTTGGTTAAAAGTTTTAGAGTGGTAACAGATAGGCTTACAATATTGCATCAATATTGCACCCATGGTGTATCCGTTGGCATCTGTCTTGATCTCGAAGGGTTGTTGAAGATTCGACAGTGCTAATACTGGTGCCGTACTGATATTTTCCTTCAATGTGTCGAAAGCTTTTTGTTGCTTTCCTCCCCATTGAAAAGTGTTCTTCACACTAGTTAAGGCATGCAAAGGAACTGCTATAAAGGAGAAGTTAGAAATGAACTTCCTCCAATACTGGACTGCACCTACGAAGCTTTGTATCTCGGTTACACTTTTGGGCTCATGCCAATTTACAATTACTTCAATCTTGGAAGGATCGATTTTTAATTGTCCTCCTCCTACAATATGACCTAAGTACACAAGTGCAATCTTACCAAATTCACATTTGGACAATTTTACATACAACTTTTCCCTTTGCAAAGTATCCAATACTTGCTTTACATGCCTCATATGTTCATCCCAAGTCCCGCTAAATATAAGAATGTCGTCTAGATATACAATCACAAAATCATCTAGAAAGGGGCTGAATACATCATTCATCACACACATGAAGGTTGTTGGAGCCCAGATAGCATAGCTAACCACTCAAACAATCCTTGTTTGGTTTTAAAGACAGTCTTTCATGCATCATGTTCTGCAACCCTGATCTGATGGTATCCATTGCGGAAATCCAACTTAGTGAAATAAACAACATTCTTTAACTGATCAAGTAAATCATCTATACGAGGAAGAGGGTATCGATTTTTCACCGTGATTTTATTTAAGGCCCGGTAATTGACACACATTCGCCACGTGCCATCTTTCTTTGGAACCATCAAGATCAAAGAACCACAAGGAGATGAGTTGGGCCTGATGACTCCTTGATCCAATAAGCCTTGTACCTGCTTCTTGATCTCTGTCATCTCTACAACTGACATCCTGTACATGCCCATATTAGGAAGAGGAGAATCATGCTGAAGATGTATTTCATGTTGGATTTCCCTCTTAGGAGGTAATCCATCTGGTTCCTAGAAAATATCATCATACTTAGAAATAATATGAATTAATTCTTTCTTATGAGAAGGATCACATCCTTGGAAAGCGTCGAATGTTCCAACATCTTTCTCCCTTACGACCATGAGTACATATCTCTTATTAGTGTTTATGAGTCTCTTCGTTTGTCCTGCACTT
The DNA here is from genome assembly GCA_009831015.1 of Picea engelmannii. Lineage (NCBI taxonomy): Eukaryota > Viridiplantae > Streptophyta > Pinopsida > Pinales > Pinaceae > Picea > Picea engelmannii. The sequence goes on from ML777315.1 coordinate 820,912, forward strand.
GTTGTGTTTACCCTCATGCTGTTAGCTCTAACAATATATTCCACTCCCCTCTTAGTAAGGTGGTATTTGTTCTCATGACGAGAGAAGACTGTTTTTCTATCATAAAGATAAGGACTCCCCAACATTATGCCACATATATCAAGTGATACAACATCCAAATCCACTTCATCAATAAACTTTGAACAATATCAAATCTGACCCTACATTGCTTGGTGACATTAAGTTTCGCTTTATCACATACCCAACCAAGAGGATAAGACTTTGGATGTGGTTTCGTTTCAAGACCCATCTTTTTGACAAGTGCTTTAGATATCAAGTTTACTTGGGAACTCGAATCAAATAATGTATCTATCTTAGTGTGTTTAGATACAACTCTTATATGAAATAATTCATTCCTCTTTCATTCATCATCATGAGATTCATTATTGGAATTTGAACTAGCATGAAGGGGATCTTTACCTTGTACTCCAACCATTGCGATCTTTCCTTCATCTCCTGAATCAGAACCAAGATCTTGTTGCACTGTAGCAACGGTCTTTATCTTATCCTTTCCACCAAATTGTTTCAGTCTCTTCTCTGGATGTAGTTTCCAACAATGTTCATCATCGTGACCACTTTTCTTGCAATGAGTGAAAGATTGCTTTCCTTCTTCTCTATTTACAGTGGCAGTCTTCTTGTCCTTCCTTTTAAACTTCTTAAATGGCTTATGTGGGAGATTGGAAGGTTTCTTTGTGGGATCTTCTTGAACATGCTTTCCCCTGTTGTCAAGGTGAGTGGCTTGCACACAAACTTCGTCAAGACTGATGGGGTTAAACAATAGCAAAGTATGATGAATATAAATGTGAAGTGCGCCAATATACTTCATTAAAGTTTCATAAGAATCCAAAGGAATGTTTAATGCAAGAGCTTACTTCCTAAATTCTTCTGTGAAACTTTGTACAGTTCGACCTTTACTTTGTCTTAAAGTTTTTCATTCCATCATTGCTTTATGTGAATAACCCAATGGATAAAATTGCTTCATTGTCGCTGATTTAAATTATGACCATGAGGAAAGAAGATTACCACACTTACTTATGTCCTGAAGTTTTCTCTCCCACCATACGAGAGTGGTGCCTTCCAACCGAAGAGAAGTCAGTTGCACTTTAACTTCCTCTTCATCAATCTGTTGAACACAACAATATACTTTGACCTGTCGGATCCAATTATCTAGCTTTTCAGGATTAACATCTCCATTAAACATAGGTAAGACAAATTTTACATCAAGCTTTAATAATGGTTTATTAAAAGAAGTTGTATGGCTAGAATGATGAAAATGCTCAAAGGAAGAAGAGCTAGAACTTGGTGGTGAAGATGGAGGCTCATGAGGGTCTCCTCCAGCCCCTTGATTTACCAAAGCATTATCATCATCTTGTGCTTCCTTTTTCTTCCCTTTCTTCTTTATCCTCTTCTCGTAGTCTCCATACATTCGTTCGACCATTTGTGACATGCAATAAAAGACCATGTGGAAGTTTTTCTCCTGTTCATCACACTTGTCTTGTTCTTCCATTTTCTTCCTTTCGGGATGCACGACCAACTTTGGGATTGAAAGTATTAAGAATTCCTTCACCCCGCTTATGTTTGGCCCTAGTAAGCATTCACACTCAACAATTCACGTCAAAGATGACTGCTCTGATACCAACATGATCCATGATCTTTTCATCGAAGTGACTTATAAAGAATTGTATTAAATGAGCATAAATTAAAGTGCACCATTAAAGAAGGAAAAGCTCAATAATGAAGAGACATAAGCATCAAATCTGAACATAAAAAGTTGATAATAGAGTTCGTCCCTGGTGGACTATGTCTCCGGGTCTTGCTCTCAAATGGGTAGGCATTTTTATTAACTCAACAAAAGAATTTGGCAAAATACATAAGAATGCCTCATTTTGGAATTAAGCTACAAAAGATTTGCTCAGATTAGAAAACAGACAACACCATTGAATTCATGGCATCGAATTTACCCAAAAATGACTGTCTCCACGCCTCAATCTGACTTTGGCACTCCCAGGCCCTTGAGAAATCTCATCTTGGTTTCTATGCCTGCTCCCTGCATTTAATTATCTGTACTACGTCTCGGTTTTCATGCCCGGTCGTACCATCGTGTGCCCTCCTTTCCCCGTCCGTGGGCAGACTCATCATATAAACAAAAAGCGGGGCAGACTACACAATGTAGTTTGTTGGCCCAACGATGCAGATGTTATAGTTAAGGCGTTCCTATAAGGGGAGGTCTCGGGGTTGAGCCCACAGGCCTCCCCTTTTGAGTTGATGTTATAACATATACATATATGTGGAGTGGTAGTTCGCCAAATTTGGAGGTGGTTTAGATTTTTTGGAGTATTACGTTTGGCCGCCAGGTTTGGCGAGCCCGCCCTTTTTTTTATTTCTTAAATTTGGTTTTCGGACCCTCATTGGGCATTTTCCCATTGCCATATGGCAACCCATGACTGGGCCATGTGGCAGCCAACCATTGGGCCATGTCAACCACTTGCCATGTCACCTGCCACATCAGCCTGCGATGTCACCGTATGGTTTGCCACTTGGTTGTACGGACTGCCACGTGGTGCTTTTTCATTGGTCCACGGATTGACCCGAAAATACCAAAAATGAGTTACACGTGGCAACCTCTGGTGCTGCCACGTCACCATATTGATGTCAACATGACACATGTCACCTTCTATGTGTGCCACGTACATTGTATGGATGCTGACGTCAGCAGTACATATGTTGACTCATCCCCTGCTAGCTGGGTTAGGTTGACCAAACTTTGACCATGAATATCTTTCGATCCGTAACTCCGTTTGACAAGTTGTTTACACTGTTGGAAATCTTGCGACGCGCTCTTCGCAATGATGCTACTTTCACTCAGTTTTGAGGACTTTGAATTTTTTCCCTTTCTCTGTCTGCTGAGGCCATTCTGAGCTTCATGAGTTGCTTCTTCGAATTCTGAGATGTACTTAGTCTTCTCTGGATCCTTTTTGGATTACCTAGGTTCAGTAAGAGTCGTAAGTTATAAATCTTTAAAGTTGTGCTTAAAGAATAGTGAGTAGCTCGAGAATAGAGATAAAAAAAATTAATGGCCAGAATTTTGAGCTCTAGAAGCTTAAAATTGAAGATCTCCTCGTAGATTGAGAACAATGGGTACCAGTCTGTCCAGGTACCATTCTGGTAGGTATGTTGAAGGAAGAATGGGATAAACTCGAGAGAAGGGCAAGCAATGTGATTCGACTTTGTCTTGCAGATTAGGTGTTGTTGAATGTCTCGGGTTAAGATTCGGCCAAGCAATTGTGGGACAAGTTGGGGAGCTTGTACCAGTCGAAATCCTTGGTAAATAATTTATTCCTTAGGAATAAATTGTATCTTATGAGGATGAGTGAGGACATTTCGACAACTGAACATTTTAATGTGTTTAATACCATTATAAGTCAGTTATCTTATGTGGATATTAAAATCACTGAGGAGGAGAAATGTATTAGCCTAGTATGTTCTTTGCCAGACTCTTGGGATAGCTTAGTCGAGGCTATAGGGATTAATTCAACCACATTAGCATTAGAATATGTGGTTTCATCTCTATTGTCAGAAGAAATGAGAAGGAAGAACATGGAAGGATCGACCAAAGTTGCATTAGTGGCGAGAGCTCGACATGTTGATAGAGATAAAGCCAAATTCTTTGGTAGAAAGTCTAAGTCGAAGGGTAGATCTAAATCCAATGTTCATTCGAAGAGAAGACATTGGAAATGAGGTAAAGTTGGGCATTACAAGAGAGAAAACAAGTTGAAGTCAATACAGGATCCGATGATAAACAATCAACTAAGAGAAAGACTACTCCAAATAAGGGAGGCGATGTGTACTTGGCGTCGACCAGTACACAATTGGATCAAGATGTTTGGTATATCAACTCAATAACATCCTATCATATGACACCACATAGAGAATGGTTATGCAAATATGAACGATATGAAGCAGGAGATTTGTTCTTGGGGGACGACTCGACAACCAAAATTGTTGGAAGAGGAAGAGTGTGATTGATACTACAGGATGGGAGGAGTAGAACCCTTCCATGTGAGCTACATATTCCTGGTTTGACAAAAAACCTGATATATGTCGGCAAGAAACCCGATATATGTCGACAATATGAGTGATGCAGGAGTGCACACTCTATTTCAAAAGGACATGTGCAAAATGGTCAAAGGTGTGATTGTCTTAATGAAAAGAGTTCAGATTGGTACCCTATACAAGTTGTTACGAAATGTCGTCTCGACTGGATGCAAAAACATCATTGTTCCTTAAGTCAACTCGACTTGACTCAACTTGGGCTGAGTGGATTCAAACCGACTCAACAAGTCTTCATTGAGTTGACCCGACCATAATATGGCACGAGAGGATGGGAGATATTAGATGAAAAGGACTTTGAACTATGCATAACAAAGGTATGGACAAAGATTTTCTTGAATGTAATTTAGAAGTCGATTTTTGTGAACATTGTATATATGGAAAACAAAGTCAAGTGAGATTCCCATTTGGAGTGACAAGAGAAAAGGGGATTCTAGAATTGGTTCATAATGATGTTTCTGGCCTTGTATCAGTGCCTTCACTTGATGGATCCATGTATTATGTCTCCTTCATAGATGATTTTTCGAGGAAGACATGGATATATTTCCTAAGGAAGAAATCATAAGTTTTTGAGAAATTCAAAGAGTTTAAGTCTCTTGTAGAAAATCAGACGGATAAGAAGATTAAGGTGCTAAGAACCGACAACATTGAATTTTGTGGAAAGGATTTGAGTAGTTTTGCAAGAAGTGTGGCATAGCATGCCAAAATACCACACCATCTACCCCACAACAAAATGGATTTGTCGAGAGAATAGAACGTTGATGGACAAGGCAAGGAGCATGCTCAGTGGTGTTGGGCTCACACAAGAGTTATGAGCAAATGCAATCAACACTACAAAATATCTAGTGAATATGTCTCCTTCGTCGGTGCTATTCGACACGACTCCACATGAGGTATGGTTTCGTAAGAATCCTTCGGTTTCACATCTCAAAGTATTTGGTTTTGATGCATTTGTGCATGTTCCCAAGGAAAAGAGGAGCAAGCTAGACAAGAAGGCAGTCAGGGGTATTTTCATTAGATACAAAGAAGGAATGAAAGGATATAAACTTTGGGATCATGCATCAAGGAAGACAATGTATAGTCGAGGATGTAGTCTTCAAAGAAGTCAAAAGGAAGTCTAATTCTGAAGTAATTGTTCAAACAAAGAATAATCCAAAGAAGGTGAGGTTTAAACTGAGGAACGAAGAAGAAGATGATTCAAATGATTCGACCGAATCAGATGAAGAGGTGGGACAATCAACCCTGGTTGTAGGGAGGTCTGAACGAGTAAGAAAACTAGTCAAAAGGTATAGTCCACCCAACTTTCATTACGAATTTGTGTTAACTGCCACTACCGAGGAGTCCAAATTGATCAGGGAGGCAGTCGACTCAATAAAGGGGAGACTCTAGAAGGATGCAATGGTCGAATAAATGGAATCCTTGAACAAAAATGAGTCGTGGGACTTAGTCCAATTACCTAGTGGAAGAAAACCCATCGGTAGCAAGTGAGTATTCAAGAAGAAGATGAATGTGACAGGTCAAGTCGATAAATTCAAAGCTCGACTGGTAGCGAAAGGATATTCCCAAGTCGAAGGAGTCAACTTCGGTGAGATTTTTTCCCCTATTGCAAAATTAACTTCTATTAGAGTACTAATGTCTCTGGCTGCATCATTTGATCTAGAAATAGAACAGATGTATGTGAAGACAATGTTCCTATATGGAGACCTGGAAGAAGAAATCTACATGAAACAACCTAAAGGATTCGCAATAAAGGGCAAGAAAGATTTGGTGTGCAAGTTGAAAAGATCCATTTATGGTCTAAAGAAATCACCAAGGATGTGTTAGAATATAATGGATGTGCTCATTTTACCATTGACAATATCACTATTGTCACCCAACCATAGGCCGAAGCCACCCTCCGAGCACCTTAACCTTGACAGAGAATCACTCTAGAAGCAAACCCTAGGCTAGATAGATAAACAAAGAGTAGCGTACCTTTCCCCAAGGATAGTGCACCAACAAGAACTGGTCAGATAGTCCAAACCCTAACCAAGAGATAGTCCAAGCCAAAACATAACTGCTAGCTGCAACAACTACACCGACAACTCTCCTTAAACCTGCACATAAAACTGGGCACTGCAATGCGCACAAGTGCTGCTTAGCAATTATGAGACTGCTTGCCAAAATGAAGACTGGCCTCCTGTATTTATAGTAATTCTGTCTAACTGCATGGGTCGACTTCTCATTCTGGGTATTTTTCTGTTCAGTATATATTATTTATTCTGGACGACTTCTTCTCTTGGAGGCTAATAACCTAATATAAGTTATCTTCTTGAGCCGACAAGTCTTCTAGGGTTATTAGCCAACTCATTAGGGTTTCTCTTGCTTCCCGGAGTATTCTATTCTCGTCAGGTTTACACATGGAGGTAATACCTCCCGCAACTACCATAATATTAACACTCCCTCCTAGCTAGGGAGGTATTACAGGTAATGGTCTTGAGCACAAAACATATCATTCACCCGATAGAATCAACATAGTTGTATATACTATATTATGACTAGATCATGAGCACCATCATCATCATTAGTGTCATCAGTTGCATCATCTCTCGAAACCATATTCTATCTGAGTAATCAGACATGATTCTCACTCCACAGAGTGACACAGGAGTCATTCTTCTAATCTGGACATACGTCCTAGAAGAGTAGATGCTCTGAACCATTGTCCATCTAGGAAATTTATGTCCTTTAATCATCCATCTGGTTGATAATCATTTATCAAACTGATGATAGTCTTCAAGATAATCAGAACAAAATAGAAAACAACTGTGTCTATCCATAGTAGTACATAACTACAATCCAGTGGTACACTACCACACCAGGTAGCAAACAAGTACTTGATCAGTAACGTATAATCATGAATAGTGGAACACATCCACCACAGTAGTATACATCTATTGTCATACAGTCTTCATAATAATCATCTGATATCAACCTGCATAGAAACAATGTTATGATATAAATTGAATCATCTGGGGCAATCTTTCACTCACATCTGTGAGATCTGAAAGAATATCTGCCCTCAGAATGGAACATCAACGATGGGCTATCTGCCTTATTCTTCTCAAACAAGGAAGAATGATTGTTTTGATTTCTGAACTTGGACCATTCCTCACCCTGGGCCATTCCTCCAACACTAAACAAAGTGTAACCTAGAGAGAATGAATCTTCCCTAAGGAATGTTTGTCCCTGATTGCTGAGCCTGGACCATTCCCAACCCTGGGCCATTCCTTTGGCACTAAACAAAGTGCAACCTAGAGAGAATGACTACACCCTAAGGAATGAATGTCCGGACCATTTGCTCTGTTAACCACAAGAGGAAAAGACTGTCCTGTACTAACCTCCAAAACATACCATTCCTCATGTTAACCACAATGAGAAATCGTTTTCCTGTGAGGCAGGTCAGTCTTCTTAAGTAACCCTCAAGAAGACACACTGCCCTAGACCACTCCCCATGTTAACCACAATGGGAAGTCATTGTCTATTGTACATCAACAATCTGGACCACTTCCCATGTTAACCACAATGGGAAATCGCTGTCCATCAGAAATCTCAATCCACTTTCCGAACATGAAAGAATATGCTCATCTTGGACCATTCTTCGAACTGAAAAATGACTGTCCATCAATCAATAATACATCAGTGCTCCCTCCCAACCTGGGAGTCATATCTTCCTTTTTCAATAAGGAAGTCATCTCCACGAGCTCCAGCTTGAGTACGCAAACTCTTTCATTTTGAACAGAAGCTTTACCAAAATGTCTGCTTCTCTACTCATCTGTGGAGATGTGTATTGGAGAACCACTTTCTCCTTTCTGGACTTCATCACGGATAATGTAATGCTTGATTTCAAATGTACTTCGGTCTGGAACACTGGTCTTCTCTGAAGGCTTCATGTAGCTCTGATCAATAAAGTATATCTTGTTGGAAAACTGGAACATATCCATGTGGCACTTCTTCTGTCATCATGAGATCTGATACAATATCTCTGTTATAGAAAATCTTTACCACGCTTTTGATGTGCATTGGAGGTTCTCCACCAAGTTGTCTTCTTCCATTTGCATACAAGGGTCTCTTTCTGGTATACCTCAAAGCCTTGGGGTTGCTCTTCATATGCTCTTTTTTCAATCGCTTTGGAGAACAGTCTTTGCATTCATCTGATGTAGAGCTCCAACCCATGGATATTGCAGATGATATAATGACTCATGTAGAGTTATGTTTGGTTTACTGGAACAAGTAATCGTCATAGTCTTCTCCCTCCATCTGGGAGAACCTCTAGTTCTGGATCTTGCAATGCTTGCATATATACATTGTTCTTCATCACAACTTTCAATTCCTCTGCTTGATTTCTTTTAGTGAGTTCATATCAGGCTGGTAATCTTGTGATTCTTAATGACTAGTTGTTCTGGCTTCTCTTCCTTTCTTGGAATCTTCATGTTCTTCTTGATATTTTCTTTAGCTCTTGGGTCCATGGAGTTTCTTATAGATTCCATGCCCTAAAGATTACACTTCTTCCTTTCATTATAGAATCATGGATGTGGATGGACAACCAAGGATACTTGAAGGCTTATCTTCGAAGAAGACTTCTTCTGAGGTTGAATTGAACACGTATTGTCTTCCATGGCTGCTAACATGGATATATACTTCATCATCTTCAATGGATCATAGGATTAGCTCCCTCCTAATCCTTGATTCATGTATGAGTGCATATAATCAACTCCCTCCATCTAACAGAGTCCACGCTTCCGTCTTATTGTCTTCTGCAAAACGTCATAAGTCTTTCTCCAATTTCCTCTTGATTGTCGACTTCTTTCTATCTTTGCTTCTTCTAAGTCTCTTCATGATTGATTCTGATTTCGGCTTATCTTGTAATAACTTCAACATGATTTGTTTGACGCATTTCATCCTTTCATGTGTATTATCTAATGATATCAATCCTTATCTTGTTGTTCTTCCCTAGGTATAGTTCTTCTTGGAACACACTATCTTCCAAGAGATAGATATACAAGATATGTACAGAGACGACGCAAACAAGATATGTACAAGAAATAAGAAGAGTATTGTTACCTTTAGAAGAAGAAGTCTCTTTCATCCTGCTTAGTCTTCTTTGTAGGTTCCTTTTCTTCGGCAATTGTTGCTTCGTGTTTCTCCTTCCTTTTCTTTAGCTCGAGACAATGATTCTTGTAGTGACCATACTTTCGACAGTTGAAGCATTGTATTTATGAAATATCTTTCTCTTGATTTGTCTTCCTCTTTGAACCAAACTTCCTTTTGTTCCTGAAGTTCTTGAATCTTGTTGTGAAGGCTTGATCATCGTACTTCTTTTGGGGTTTCTCTTTTGCACTAATCCTTGATTCTTCTTGAGCACAACAAGTCCAAAGTTCTTCAAATGCTGGATACTTCTTTCTTGTGTTCATGCTTGCGACAAATGCATCCCACGTCTTGGGAAGACCATTGAGTACTATGTTTACCAATTCCTTCTCTGAGATGATCTCTTCAATAGCTTGTAGTTGATCTCTTAACTGAGATATTCTCACAAAATATAATGTTATGTTGTCCTCATCATTCATCTTCATGTCATGGAGCTCATTCTTCAGACTCATAACTTGTCCAATGTTTTTGACCGAGAAGAGATTTGTTAGGGCGTCGTACATCTTCTTCGATGAGTCAAGATGGGAGATGTAGGATATCAAGTGGTATTTTATAGATTCCATTATGATACTCATAGCATTGATGTCACCGTATTTGAACTTCTCCGTAACTGCAACATTCTGTGGTTCCTTCTCTTTTCCTTCTTCAAACATTGGTTCCACGATCTTTCCTTTCACGATATTCAGTACTTTATTCTTGGCAAGGATGAGGTCGATCCTTGTCTTCCACGCTCTGAATTTAGAAGCTCCATCTAACTTGTTCTCTGACTTCATAGAGTAAGTCATGGCTGCTTTGACTTGGTCAACCGTAGATTTTACCAGAAACTCAAACTCGACGTCTTGGCTTGCTGAGAGTATCAGGAGATGCGCTAGGCTAGGGCACACTGATTTGTCTGGAAATTAGGTCAATCCCTTCACTTAAGGTGCCTCAACGAGAGGTTTAGGGTTTCTAAAACTGCACCTACTAGTAACCCTAGTGACAGTGCTATGGTGATTGCTCCTGCTAGAAACCCTAGCGATAGTTCTTCAACGAGCTCAATATCCTTACGGCTATGTTTCCTTCCAGCGGTTAGACTAAATGAAGGAAGTGTGGGCCCATAACCTGTTAGAATATAATGGATGTGCTCATTTTACCATTGACAATGTCACTATTGTCACCCAACCATAGGCCAAAGCCACCCTTCAAGCACCTTAACCTTCATAGAGAATCACTCTGGAAGCAAACCCTAGGCTAGATAGCCAAACAAAGAGTAGTGCACCTTTCCCTAAGGATATTGCACCAACAAGAGTTGATCAAATAGTCCAAACCCTAGCCAAGAGATAGTCCAAGCCAAAACGTAACTGCTAGCTGCACTGACAACTCTCCTCAAACCTACGCACAAAACTGGGCACTACAGTGCGCACAAGTGTTGCTCTGCAATTCTGAGACTGCCTGCCAAAATGAAGACTGGCCTCCTATATTTATAGTAATTCTGGCTAACTGCCTGGGCCAACTTCTCATTCTGGGTATCTGTCTGTTCAATATATATTATTTATTCTGGCCGACTTCTTCTCTTGGAGGCTAATAACCTAATATAAGTTATCTTCTTGAGCCAACAAGTCTTCTAGGGTTATTAGCCAACTCATTAGGGTTTCTCTTGCTTCCCGGAGTATTCTATTCTCGTCAGGTTTACACGTGGAGGTAAATACCTCTCGCAGATACCATAATATCAACAAGATGTGGTATCAAAATTTTGACACATGTATCCTTAGTTTGGGATTTGTGAGAAGAAAAGTTGATCACTTCATATATTATAAAGAAGATGGTGGGCGTTTCATATATGTAACATTGTATGTTGACAACATGTTGTTGATCGAAAACAACATAGATGTAATAAAGGAGGTGAAGAAGCAGTTATCCTCCAAGTTCGACATGAAGGATCTTGATGCAATGAACTTCATTCTGGGAATGGAGATCAAGTGAGTTCGAGCAGCTAGGAAGCTCTGGTTGAACCAGAAGAAGTATATTGAAACAGTTTTGAAACGTTTCAACATGTAGGATTGCAAACTTATAAAGGTGCCAATTCCTATGGGAGAAAGGCTAACTGATGAACGATGTCCAAATACATATGAATAAATAGAAGATATAACATGTGTCCCCTATGCAATTAGTTTTGGTAGTCTAATGTATGTGATGGTCCGCACTCGACCAGACATTGCTCATGTAGTGGGAGTGTTGAGAAGATACATGTCGACACCTGGAAAGGAGCGATGGACAGTTGTCAAAAGAGTATTCAGATATTTGTGTGGCACAAAATACTATGTTATATGCTACCAAGGAAAACCTGGAGGTGACAATGAAATAGATGTACATGGATTTTTCGATGTCGACTAGGTTGGAGATCTGGATCAACAAAGGTTGAATAGTGGATATGTGTTCAAAATTTTCGGTGGAGCAACCAGTTGGATGAGTGAGTGATAGGAAGTCGTAGCCTTGTCAACAACATAAGTTGAATACATGGCAGCCACTCATCGAAGCAAAGAAGCAGTATGGCTGCAACGGTTGTGTTCAGGAATCGGGTTTGAGAAGAGAGCTATGAAGGTAAGCTGTGACAGTCAAAGTGCAATATTTATGGCAAAGAACCCTGCTTATCATTCCAAGACTAAGCATATTGATGTACAATACCATTTCGTAAGAGACATGGTGGAAAACAACAAGGTGTTGTTGGAGAAACTAGACACACTGGAAAACATAGTAGACTCTTTGACCAAGTCTGTGAGTGTCATGAAGTTCTCTTGGTGCAGAGAGGCAATGGGAATTGCTTCCCTGGGTTTGTGAACAAAAGCTCAGGAATCTCTCGGTTTCAACAAAGAAGACAAGAAGTGGGAGAATGTTAGGTTGTTATATTCTTTGTAGTGAAAGTCTAGTCGAAGTGGATTGATTGGCAGTGAAAGTCAAAGGTCAAGGTGGATCGACTAGACCAAGTCAATGTCGAAGTGATCGAAAACAAGTCGAAAAGGTCAACCAACAAGAGGTCGGCAGGTGGTCATGTGGAAACCGATTGAAGACCGAATGGTAGTCGATTGGTAAACTGACTTGAAGTTGACTGTAACATAATCCCAAGATTCGCATGATTTGTAGCCAATGATCTGCATGGATCTGTAACCATTTTTGGGCGCCTTTCTTTAGGGTTTTTCCTATTGTAAAGCCTATAAATAAGGCATGTTGTAATTCTATAAGAGCCAATATTTATATAAATCATTTTACAGGTTGTTGGTCATGTATATGTAAGATGAATTGACTGTAGGGTTGTCCTTGTGTAAAGAAAAAAGGTATGATGTCGATTGTGTCTTAGGCGTGGACCAAGGTTAGGCACGTAACCTTTTATTTTGAATGAATAAGACAACAAGAGAGCAAGACGCTCAAGGAATGTTGGTTTTCCCATTTGGGTTTCCAGGGTAAAATATCTATGTAGTGAATGTTTGCTTTGTCATTTAATTGATAGCTTAAATCTTTCTTCCCCTATTTTTTTAGGTTTAGCATGGAAGTGTTTGATTTCCTCACACAGGGGACTTCTTAATATTTGATTTATCGACTTTTGTGATTTCGTATAAAAGCCAAAATAATGTTACTTGTGATGAGATTTTTCAAAGTAAGGTTAAATTTGTTTATAATAATTATTATGGGAAATTACTTTTGTTTTATTTATAAAAAGTTTTGAACCTCAACATTTACTTTTTATATTTAATATGGTTGAATCATAAACTCTAAAATTTGATGTAGTAGTCTAAATATACTATGAATCACTATTTTTCGTTAGTTAAGAATAATAGATAGGGAACCAACATTTTTGGCATGAAACTTGGTACGAAGCATTTTGGATTGATGGAATTGCAAACATTAAATATTAACGTTACATAATTCAATTGCAATAGGGGTATTTGAAAGTGTTGAATCCATTTTTGTATTAAAGGCAACAATTTTATTAATCCAAAATTGCAATTTTAATAAAGATCATCTCATTAAATTTTAAACATATAATACATTTAACCTTGTTCAACTTTAATATAAAAACTTTTACAATCCTTTAAGAATTAGCTTGAGAGTAATGTAACTAATCACTTGTTACCAAATTGTTCAAAAATAATATTAAAATAATGGGTTAACAAAGTGTTAGATAGGATTTTAGTTGTGTTAAAGTTGACCTTTCTACATGGTGATAAAATTCAATGACTTATGAAGTAATTCAAATTCAATGACTTATACACCACCCCACACAATATTTAATGCCACTTTGTTAAGGGGTTATTGATCACCTTCTTGATGGCATAAGCTTCAAAAAAATAAAATCAAATACAAGTTATGGGTGAGCCTCGAATAAGATCAAGTGAAAGGGTACATGGTATTTTCATATGATACATAACATTTTGATATAACTTATTTAAAGTATGCTATTTATAGCACAATTCCTCTCTCTCTCTCTCTCTATATATATATATATATATGCTCCGATTAAAATATACTTTAGTGGGTCCAATGGTTAAGAACATGTGCTTTCTCCTTGGAGATCACAGGTGGTTCAAATCCAAAGGGGGTAGGGTATGTACAGCTCTGTAGACTTTAGTAGTCAAATCATTGCACTGAGGAAGTCCCTTGTCCCACAAACAAGGAGGTCTCATACACCAATATGATGTGTGGCTTGACTGCGACCTTAAAATTAGATTATTATTATTATTATAAACAAAAGAGTTATTAGTTTTGATGACCACTTTAAAAACAACCAAACCCTAAAGCTCTCAACATTTAGTGGTACTTAGTGAAACAAACTACAATGTACACCAAATTAAAATTTATAATAACATAAGAAAAAAAGTGGCCATTTATATGTATGCTTCTTTAATGGCAAAGGAAAAAAAAACATCATAACGGATACCAAAATAACTCAATCCTGAAACCCTCCACATTTATGCCATGAACTTTGACAACAAGAATTCACAAGCTTTTATGTTAAGTGGTCATATTATGCAATGCTTCATTTATGGCAAAGACAAGGCTTTAAAACATAAAAAATAGAATGAGAAAGTGGATTACATTGGAGGTAAAGTGGTTAAATTTTTTATTAAATGTTCATTGGTATCTACTCTTTCTTTTTAATAATAATAATCTAATTTTAAGGTTACGACCAATCCATACATCAAATTGGTGTATGAGATCCTTTTGTTTGTGGGACAAGAGACCTCCTCCGTGCAACGATTTGTCTGTTAAAGTCTATGGAGGTATACTTACCCTACCTCCCTCTGGATTTGAAATTGTGACCTCTTAGGAGGAAACACATGTTCTTAAACATTATGCCCACATGGTTATTGTATTTTTATAATAATTGGTTTCTAAAATATTTAGTGTCTATATCTCATCTTAAAAAATAATAATTAAAAATTTAATCTATTTTTAAAAATAACTAAACCTGAAATCATTGTGATCAAAATCAAAACAGTATACAGTTAGGTGAAGTAAGTAGCTTTACTTTATAATGCTCTATCCATGACAAAGACAAAAATGTAAAATACAATTGTAACAATGATTAAAATTTTAAAATTATGTTCTATTAATGAAGTTTTTTTCTTAGTTGATACATGTAGAGTCAGAGTCTGTAGGTTTTCACAATTCATTGTATTGTTGTGTGAGATTTATGGATATAAACTATGTAAATGGTTTTAAAATGTCCAATGTTTCAAGCAGACACTCCACCCATCACAACTTCAATTGTTCCTGATGATGGGTGAAGTGTCCACTCGAAACGTTGGACGTTTCAAAACTTTTTACACAATTTATATCCAGAAATCTCACACAGCAACATATAGAGTGTTATTATTATTTTTATTGAGGTTTAAGTTTTTGATTTATATGTTTGAATTTTGTTGAATACTTTTATTTAATGTTTGCGATTATGTTTGTCTATTTTGTGATTGCATTTAGAGTTAAAGGCAAATTTATGCAACTTTAATGAAATATATATCCAACAACTTCTTCACCAAAAGATTCCAAATTATGTATTATAAAGTAGTTACATTATTTGCAATACTTTCACAACAAGGAAAGGTACCCTTATGTGGTATAATGAAAATGCAACTAAATTTAAACATGTTAAGATTAGAAAAAAAAAAAAAAAACATGCTCACATTTTTTCCCAACATCAGACCAAAAGATCATAAAAAAATGTTGGAATGGAATATATTAGTTGTTGAGATTGTACAATCTAGGTGCAATAAAGGTTTTTGAGGGCACTAAATCCATTTATGCATTCAAAAAAGAAATTTCAACAATGAAAAATTGCAATATGACCAAAAATTATATAGCTTGATTATGGTGATGATTGCCACAAAAAGTCCAAATTGTATAATGTTTAGGCTTCTTCCAATATATGTGGTTATCCATTTTCATAAACTATGTTCTCTTTTTTTTTTCTTTTTTTAAGATAAACTAGGTAATTTATATTATCAAAATGGTTGTAGCATAGCTAAACAACACTGATAAAAAAAATACATAATGTCAAGTTTCAAATTGTCTACACAAATCCAAAACAACTTACAAAGTTTTCATATATATATAAGGTTTTGTATAACGAAATTGTGTCCTTTAAAGATTAAAAAAACTAGTGGAAGACTGCAAAGAACATGAAAAGGATAAGCTTCATATATAAACCTCAACCCTTTAAAAGAATGAAGGAAAGAGGCTATAAATTTTCTAGATAAATTTGATTACAAATTTTATTTTCCAAACAGACTTAGTATAACGACTCCCTTACTTCTACCATTTGTTGTTTAGAATTTGAATATGAATTCTCGTAAGAAAATTACAACTCGAACATAATTAATTTGTTCAATAAAGAGTTTGCATCACACGATTTTAAAAACTTACCCTTTGCAGAATTTGACATAGGTTTAGATCTTAGTAGCCAAGTTTTGAATAAGGATAGAGCTAAGAATGAAGAGGATGTACCATATACTTATATAAAGCTAGATATTCCTATGTCGAGCATTAGTGAACAAAAGGATAATGAAATTTTTGAACATTAACCAATCTACAAATAATAATCAAGACAAAGATTTAAGAAGCCTCACGGAAACTAGTTGCATATTACATTTTGAAGATCATTATGTTTTCTCAAAGTACTTGGAGGAATCGAACACAACGAAGCCTTTATCAGAAGTAGTGAAGCCAATGATATTTCAACCAAAGATTTGCTAAGATAAGCATGCAATCAAATCTTGCATAGAGATGAGGTTTCATTGAAATTTGATCTTACTACAATGTGCTTTTGTTGTTAAATGATGTATAGGTCTTGTTCTTGTTTTGAGCATTCTCTTTGCATGTAGCATGTTCACTAATTTTCTTATGATTTTAAATTCAAGTTCTTGATTGTATTTCTTCCTATTTCTAAGGATAAGTAGTCAAGCTCCGAGATCTTTTTCTGCCTTGAAGTAATTTCTACTTTTCATTTTGCAACTCATTTCACCACTTATGATTTGCATTTGAGTTTTATTTCAAAATTTTGTTCAGAATTTTGGATTCTTGATGTTTGCTTGCATATCTCTTTGATTATCTTAGACTCCATGGCTTTGATCTCATGATGGGTTCCTTAGGTTATGGTGCATTCAACGAGTTATGAAAACTCACTATGCATTATACAATTATCACTATGAATGGAAATATTATAAGCAAAAACTTGTAATGATTATTGAAACTCTTCTAAATAACGATGGAACCTAAAAATCTTGAAGTGATTGACTCACGTGATAATTTTGAGACTCAAATTGTCAGGCAGTGAACCAATTGTTTTTTAAGGGTTCCATTCACTCACAATAATATTAGTTGATCTTGTGGAAGGGGACAAGTCAGGCATCCAGAGATGGAAAAATTAAAGGGATATCTTTATAAGCCAAGCATGATCGATTGATTCTAAAAAAAAAAAAGGTAACATCCCCACCTTCTTGAAAGAGCTATTGCTTTCTTTGTCCAACAATTGTTAAAGAAAAAATTGAAAAAGAAAGATGGGAATAGAAGTTCAAATGATTTTTGGGGAAATGCATATATCTTCATTAGGGAGATGGATTCTCACTCGTAGCAAAGCAAGGTAACTCTGCCAGGGCTATGGATGTACATGACATGAATTGTATAGAGAACAAAATTAAAGGCAGGAATATAACTGGAAACACACACACATATTGCAGAGAGAACAATAATACTGTGAAACCAAAGTTCTATTAATGAATGAAATAGGAAAAGACTGTAAAATGTAAAGCAATACAAACTAGCTAGAATGGTGGTAGCTTATCTCTGAAGAGAGAGGTGTCGGCTACACTAATTCATAAGAATACACTACAATAGGAAAAAATGGCCTTTTTAACATACAATATTAAACCCTAAGAGGTAAAACCCCTAAAGATCCAAACACCTAACTCTAGGAGATAAAGCACCAAAAAGGAGTGTGGGCCCTGAAGTAGCTAGTTGGTATGTCAACTTCCCAGGGGTGCAATTATTGCATACAATCTCTGTTTGGAATGCACAATAGCTGATTAGAAGCATCTAACTAAAATGTACAATCATTTGCAAGCCTAGAAATTCCAAGGCCATCGCAGGTCCTTGAATGGCCAAAAAACATTGTTTAAGGCCTCAAAACTGCCCTGGAAGTTTAGGACCTAAAAAACTATAGATAAAAAAATTACCAAGATGGAGAACCATGTTGAGTCAGTAATGAAGGATCAGATCCTGTCACTGAGAGGGGGGGGGGGGGGGGAANGGGGGGGGGGGGTGAATCAGTGACACAACAATTATATCAATTTTTCATTTATTAGACATAATTTTAACACAGTATTTTATTGTGGAACCCAATTGGGAAAACCGCAAACTCTTTTCTATTAACTGCAAAATTGTTTTACATGTTACATAGAAGGAAGATGTACTTTCTCTTTGATAAGCATCGACTGATTAGGATGCACCCACAACCTGGTTTACCAACACCAATTGGAAGGAGGCTACGACCCCCTGTTTAGTCAACTACAACTGACAAGGAAGCACCAACTCCCTCTGCAGGCACCAACCTGCCCTTGCACCACCCAACCACCCTTAATACATAGATATTATCTTTTCTTCTTGGAATATGCTTCAACTTTTAATCTTTTGTTCTGAACTACAGAGACATTTTCTTCTCAACACTCTTCCATGATTATATATTCTTCAAACGATGTGAGTGTGACACAACTGTGTCCCTTCATTTCGACCATCACAACTCTTCGATTAATTAGTCTTAATTACTGTTTATTTATTTTATCGTAAAGGTTTTTCATAAATTGATCACAGTCATGGATCAATTTAATCCTTTATACTCGATCCCAAATCTCTGTTATTTTCACAGGGACCAATTTCTACAGAGGCGCTTCCTTCAAGCCATTTCATATGACCGATCATTACAGAACCACATGCTTACTGAATATTGCGACGCATAACAGTTTCCTTTTAAAACTCTTATATCATATGACCATCATCGGTAACCAGATGCTAAGTAAAACGAGTGCTTGAGCGCTTTATTAAATCAATGGTTACGATTCGATCTTCTGATGGGATGAACGACTAACGGTATTTCGGCATTTTGACCTTTGGGTCTTCATGACTTCCAATATTTCAAAACTCCCGATTACGATATCGTCGAAACTATCGGACGGTTCACGTTTATTTTGCGGAGACAGTTCAACGGTCCGCTTTAGACCTTACACTCATCCTTTCCTTGCTAAAGCCGACGAGTATGACTTAATCATGCGTTGAGATGGATGGTTGTCATAATTTCGGCACTATGCCCTTTGGGTTTTCGTGACTTCCAACCTGTCAAATCTCCCAAAGCTGTCAATCTATTGACGCATGTCCCTTTCAGAATTTCAGATTTCGAGACTTCGGAGGTTTCGAATAAACGCTGCTCCATTTTCCTTTAGAGTGATCACTTATTGTGTGAGTCATCAACGATGGAGACCACTTATTGTCGGTTAACATTTCCACTTACACTATCCTTCCATTGAGTCGATCAATGATCGAGGATGCTCATGAAGTGATTTCTAGATCGCACGTCTCGTGTCCACTTCGAGACTCTGGCATTCGGGATTTCAGGACTTGGGGCAAGTACTGATGGTATATCTCCCAACGCAAAACTCTCAGAGTGACGTAAGTTGCTTACGTCATGTGCTGACATGTCACGAGCCGAGTAGCTGCCACATGTCACTCTGATTCGTGATTTGTACGTACCAGAAATGTCGATTCATCTTGACACTTGTCATTCTTTGACTATGCCATGTGTCCTTGTTGACGTGGTCTGCTGACTAACAGTTATGATCCAACGATCCTCGTATGTCCTCTAAATCTGACGGTACTTATTCACTTCGGATTGTCGGGCTCCGGGTATTTCAAATCTCAAACTAATGGGGCATAAGTTCCTCGCTTCTTTATACCCGAAGTGAATTCTATTCATTAATCAGGTTCTTTAGATTAACGATTCGATCTATTCTACAATGCAACTCTTGTAGCTTTATCTTGTCCTTCCACTTTAACACGATTCGACAGCTGACGAGTATCGGATTTAATCTGACAGTTGACGGGTATTCGACTAATCCAAATCTCGACCTTTTAGCCCCGCTTATCCTATCCTTCCACATTGAGATGATCCGACGACTGTTGAGATTATCGAAGCAGATCAACGGTCGACGATGATTGCAGAACTACAATTTACGAGTGATTTAATTTTCCTTTCTATCTCCACAATCTATCCCTGCCGTAGATTTTGCGATTGCGCATCCGACAGGCGCGATTTAATATGACTTAAACTAGTCGTTAGTTGGATCAACCGCAGTCGTAGATCGTTGAAGCTGTGTGATTTGACGATCTAGACGGGTTGCGGGATTGTAACTAGCAAGTGGTTTAATTCTGCTTTCTCGCTCCCCGCAATTCATCCATGTCGTTGATCAAGCAATTTCACATCAATGGTCACGATTTGATTTAGGTTTCATTTGCGCCATACCTATTGATTTTCAACGCGCCAATCTCTTCTGAGCTTTGATTTCTGTGTTTTCTAACCCTCCTGAGCTTTTATCATTGGATTGTTGATCCTATCGTGATCAACAATAGTCACGAATTTCTTCAACTTTAAGGTGATGTTCTTCTGTCGATTCTTTCTCTTTCTAAGATTGACCTCGCTGCTTTGCTTACTATGACTGTTGACACCAATGACAACACTTGAATGACAATTTGTCCAAAAATCTCCCTCTTTGTCATTGAGGGCAACACACCAACTTTATACACAATCTCCCCCTGCGGTGATGCTTCTGTCCTCTGAAGTTACTCTCCCCCTTTGACATCAATGGCAAATGGTTTCTTCTCCGATGATCTGTCTGTATAAATATTTCTTTGACCATTGGTAACACCTCCTGCAATCACACTTTTCCTGTCATAACTGAATGACTCCTTCTGACGTTGATTGCTATCTCCCCCTGAATAGGTGCCAACTGATGCATTATTTTCTTGAGAGATTTAGGTAGGAAGAAGGATTACTCCCAATTTTCTCCTGAGGTATTCAAATGCATCTCTGCTTAAGGGTTTTGTAAAAATATCTGCCACATGTTCTTGTGTTGGAACATATTCCAATTTAATGGTTTTATTTTCAGCATGATCTCTTAGATAGTGATACTTTATGGGAATGTGTTTCGATTTTGAGTGTTGGATAGGGTTCTTAGAGAGACTTATTGTGTTTGTATTATCACAGTGGATAGTTGTGGGTTCTTCAAATACTATTTTGATGTCTTGTAGAGTTTGTTTCATCCATTCCACTTGTGTGCAACATTCTGTTGTTGCAATATACTCGACTTCAGTGCTAGACAGAGAAATTGAGGACTGTTTCTTGCTTATCCAAGCAACCAGTGATTCTCCCAAAAAGAATGCTCCTCCACTCGTACTTTTTCTGTCATCTATACTTCCTGCCCAATCAACATATAAATAGGGTTTTAATGTGAATGAGTCCTTTCTAGGGTACCGCAAACCAAGATCTATGGTTCCTTTCAAATATCTAAAGATTCTTTTTACAGTTTGAACATGGCTCTCTTTTGGTTCTGCTTGGAATCTAGCCACCATCCCAACAACTTGCTTGACATCAGGTCTGGAAGCTGTTACATAGAGAAAACTGCCAATCATTGATCTGTAGTGTTTTGGATCTACATTTTTGGACTCATCATCCTTGCTTAATTTGCATCCAACTATCATAGGTGTACTAACAGGTTTGCAATCTTCCAACTGAAATATTTTAAGCATATCTTTAATATACTTAGACTAATGAATAAAGACTCCCCTTTTGGACTGTATTATTTGTAATCCAAGGAAGAAATTTAGTTCCCCAAGCAAAGACATTTCAAATTCTTGTTGCATCATCCTAGCAAAGTCCTTACTCATTTTTTCATCATCACTACCAAATATAATATCATCAACATACACTTCCATAATGATCATTTTATTACCATCAATTTTACAATAAAGATTGTTGTCTGTTGATCCCCTTTTTAGGCCCTATTTTTGTAAGAAAGAATCTAGCCTTGCATACCATGTTCTAGGTGCTTGTTTTAGCCCATAGAGTGCTTTCTTTAGTTTACAAACATAGTCCCCTTTGTTGGTTAATTGGAACCCTTCTGGTTTCTCAATATAGACTTCCTCTTCTAAATTTCCATTGAGAAATGTTGACTTGACATCCATTTGATACACTTTAAATTTTCTATAGCTGGATAAAGCTAAGAACATCCTAATTGTCTCTAATCTAATTTTTTTTTTAAGTAAGAAGTGTAGTATGTATTAAAAAAGCCTGCTAGAGGCAAAAAGATAGCAACCAGTTATAGTCATAGTCTAATTATGTTGATGGGCTGCCCCAACATAGGGGAAACCAACCCATTCAATCACTTAGTCCTCAAGAGTTTGATAAAACCTACTTAACATTAAAGTCTGAAACTATAAGAGCAGCAACGGAAATTGACACGTAACCTAGATGCTTGCCACGTAGCCTGGCCAGGTGCCTTGGAGATCCCCGGGCCATGGTTCCTCTTCGATGATCGTTGTTCCATCCCCCCATTGCACTTCGACCTTTGTGGTAGCGTCGATGCTCGGATTGCTTCTCTCAGTGTCCTGTGTCTGAGGCTCGGCCACGGTCTCTCTATCCTGACCTGTCTTCCCGTGCTCTTCTCCAGACTGCATCATATCAGCGTCGCCGTGGGAGGGTGTGTCGTGTTCCTTCCTCTTATCCGCTCTGACGCCTCCAATGTCATCAGTTGGTTCATTCATGGAGGTCGCTCCTCCCGCGTCTGTATGGATAACCGCCTGCAGAGAGGACAGGAGCTAGAGGAACAGTCCAATCTTCTCATTGTTTAGCTCTAAGCGGAACTGTAAGTCCTCCACCCCCCGGCGAAGTTCGAAGACTAAGCCTTGGAGGATGGCCAGTTTGTTTATGAGTTGCTCGCCGTGGATGTCGTCTGCCGAGGAGTGATCCATATGAGGTCGGTCGCTCGATGGGGGTGGGTTATGGGCTGCAGAGGTACCAGGAGGAGCCAGGAGATTAGGGTGGGATAGTGCATCCATCGACAAAGAGTGGATGACACGTAGGGCCGAGCTGAGCGAGTGAGGAACGAGTGCAAGGTGCTGGGTGGATGCACTCGAGGGAGGTTGCGCAGAGGGAGGAGTCGTAGGCCGACGAGGCCTCCAGGGAGAGCCCCGTCGAGGCCTCCCTCTCGGCCTTGGCTTATGATTCGGCATGGTAGGATGGAAGTGGCATGCAAAGGTCCAGAGGTAAAGAGGAGTATCTGAGTGGCTGCCTGCTCTAGCCCACGACGAGCATAGCCTCCGGTGGGAGAGCGCCTTCGGCCACCAATTCAAACAGTGCACTAGACAAAGAGCCATAACCAGGAGCAGCTCCATAACAATTACGACGGAGGGGAGAGGCGTTAATGCCCGAACGTTTGACACGAGAGAAATTAAATTCACAGGAGGGTGGCGGGTGGGGGCATGAGCCCGTCACATGGCTCCGTGCCCCGCTGGCGCTCTCCGCTTTCCTCCGCTCGCCCCGTGTACTCCAATAACACCCCATCCGGGGAGGCATCCACCATTTTGGCTTTGCAAATGCACTGCTGCAGAATAGGGTGATCAGGTTCCAGAGCCGAGTTGCATATGAATTCCGACTCTCGCTTATTGATGCCTATATTGGCTAGAGCATCTGCCACTTGATTCGCGTTTCTTCTGACGTGGGTAGGGATGATGGCCAGATCTGGTCGCAGGGATTCAGTGATGCATTGTAGTCCATGCAGGAGGCACCAGCTAGGCGAGATTCTGTCTGGGCTGACCCCATTTAGTATTTTGCGCAGCAGACTGATGAGGATGTGGGAATCTCCCTCCATGAATAATTTGGAAAAAACGTTTTTGATGGTCATCTGTAGTCCCTTAGTGAGGCCCCAGAGCTCTGCTGCATTGTTCGTGGAGTGTCCTATGTAGCCCGCTCCGATGAGAAGGATTTTCCCATTTTGATTGCGAAAGACTATTCAATAACCTGCTGGTCCCAGATTGCCTTTGGAGGACCCGTCGAAGTTGAGTTTGATGAAGCCCTCCGGGGGGGGGGACCAGGAGGTGGGGCTGCTCTGAGAGGGGGGATTTATAGAGGGAGCACTAGTTTGCATGGCGGAAGGTGGCGACCAGAATCGGATGATGGGGAGTTCGTCTGGGTACCGGCTGAGGTGATCTTCGGCTCGGAGCTGGGGGGAGGGATGGATTCCAAGATATTACTGTAGCACAATTGCCATCGATGCTGCCACGGGAGGGAGAAGCCTTTGAAAATTCTGCTGTTCCTTTCTTTCCAGGTTTGCCAAAGAATGAAGCCCGGTATAAGCTGCCAGACCCGATTAAGGAGGGGAGAACGAAAAGCCTGGTCCCGCCAGTTGGCAATGGTATCCAGAATGATGCCCCTACGACGGTCGGAGGTCCTCATTATGATCACCGCCTGATCCCAGTGTTGGGCAGCGTAATGGCATGAGTTGAGGATATGTTCCATTGTTTCCTCTGCCTCGCCACACAATAAGCACATATAAGGCCCCACGAATCCCCTTTTCGAAAGGTTGTCCCAAGTGAGAATGCTGGAGTGAGCGACTAGCCAGAGGAAGAGGGTAACTTTAGGCCAATGCTTAAGATTCCAGAGCTTGCTCCATAATTGCATATTGGGAGGGGGTCTGAGGGGGCCCTGAGCCGGTATGCTTCTTGTGTGCTGAAGGTGCCTCGCGGTTTGTGTCCCCACCTTAGAATGTCCTCTCCTTCTATTATGGGAATTCTTCGCTTCTTCAATTCCTCCTGCAAAGGACCTAGATCCTCATCTAGTTCCAAATTGAGGCGCTCCTTATCCACGTGCCACTGGCGCCACGTATCTTCCTGGGAGTCGACCTTCCAGTAATCGGCTACTCTTATTAATCATGTCCGGTTGGCCTGAGTGCAGATGTTAAGGGCCCATTCCTCCTTACCCAGGATCGGCCATTGCTGCCAGGAGTCTTGCCAAAACAGGGTAGTCTTCCCATTCCGGATTTCCCAGAAAGCATGTTCAGTCACCAGTCGTCGATTCTGCATGGCCGCAGTCCAAATTAAAGAGCCCTGGTTGTCTTCGTCCCACCGGATTAAATTTCTTTCTGCCATATTTGGAGCATATTTCTTTCTCCAAAGTCGGGCCCACAGGTCCTTGGGGCTTTTTAGCCAGCGCCACCAAATCTTGGTGTTGAGAACCTTATTCATGATAACGAGATCTCTTAGCCCTAGGCCGCCTTGCTCCTTAGGTCAACAGAGCTTGTCCCAGCTGACCAAAGCCATTTTCTTCCCTGTGTTGAGTCCCTGCCAAATGAAGTTCCATTGAAGGCCTTTGATGGTATTGAGCACAAACTTTGGAGCAGCTAGCGCTGAGAAGGAATAGATCGGGAGGGCTTGGAGGACAGCCTTGAGGAGAATGAGACGGCTGGGTAGGTTAAGGACTATGTAGGTCCAAGAGGACAGCCGCTTGGTAAAGGCGGATAAGAGGTGCTCCCACGAAGAGTTTCGGAGTGCAGTATCTATCAGTGGGATGCCAAGGTATTTGGACGGAAGGGAGCTTTTGTTGAAACCTAGAATGCCCGAGATGTGGTGCTGTATCAGAGGGGGAGTATTGAAGAAAAAGACCTGGGATTTGTCCTTGTTGCAATCCAGACCGGAGGCCTCAAAGAATGTTTGGAGGATGCCCAGGAGAGAGTTAGCTTCCGGGACCGTTGGGATGCCCAGGAGAGAGTTAGCTTCCCGGACCGTTGGGCTGACAAATTGACTATGCGAAACATGCGGGGAGATGCCATGGAGGGGCAGCCCTGACAACTACTTTGAAACAATTGCTGCATGGATAGATCTGCTAAGGCCTTCAGCCAGGATAATGAAAAAGAAGGGGGAGAGGGGATCGCCTTGCCTGATCCCCCGAGAAGGGGAGAAGGGCTGTGAGGGAACACCATTAACAAGAATAGAGAAGAAAGCTGTGGAGGTTAGATTCAATATCCAATCTACCCAACCTGAATCAAAGCCAAAAGCCAGCAACATTGCTCGCATATAGTCCCAACTGATCTTGTCAAAGGCTTTAGAGAGGTCCAATTTAAGGAGCATACCTGGGGTCTTAGTTTTCTGCAAGGAGTGGATCACTTCATGAGCTAGGATGACACTATCTAAGATCTGTCTTCCCTCCACGTAGCCAGATTGCTCCGGGGAAATGATTGTCAACAAGATGGTTTTGAGTCTCTTGGCTATCACTTTTGTAAGGAGCTTATAGATGACATTGCAGAGAGCGATGGGCCTGAACGTCTTGGCGTGGTGAGATTGCCCCTCTTTGGGGACTAAGGTGATGAAGGTTGCATTTAGAGCCTGGAGGACTTGTCCCGAGGCTCGGGAGTCCTCCAGTATTTCCCAGACTTCTGTTCTAATCATCGCCCAACAGTGATGGAAGAAGTCACTGGTGAATCCGTCAGGGCCAGGAGATTTACACTTCGGAGTTTCCTGAAGAGCTTGGTCCACTTCCTCAATGGTTATCAGCCTAAGAAGGCCGGCGTTCTACTCCTGAGTGACAAGGGAAGGAACATGCTGCGTGATCCTGTTGATGGCTTCTGATCTGTCTACCTGCGGTTCCGTAAGGAGGTTTTGGAAGTGCCTTATCAGGGTGGCCTCCATGTCTTCATGTGAGTGTAAGATGTCCCCTTCATCGGAGATGAGATGCGTGATCTTGTTGGTATGACGCCTCTGAATGACCGTTCTATGGAAAAATTTGGTGTTGCGCTCCCCCTCTTTGAGCCATTGCACCCGCGATTTCTTCCTCCAAAAAATTTCTTCTTGTCTCTTCCTGTCTTCGAGCTGTTGGTTTATGCTTGTTTCCTGGGCCTTGAGCTCTCTTGTTAATCCCTGCAACCTAATCTAAAGCTGAATTTCTTCCATTTGTGTCGTGAGTTGTTTCTTATCTTCAAAGATATTGCCAAAAGTGTTCTGATTCCAAAGTTTGAGAGTGTGTTTGAGGTTCTTCAGTTTCTGCTGAAATTTATACATTTTGGAACCTCGAGGTACCTCTGCGTCCCTCCACCAGGTTTGGATGTTTTCTTGAAAATCAGGATGGTCTAGCCAGAATGACTCAAATCTGAAGTGTTTCTTACCAGGCTTGGCTGAAATATCCACCCATAGTTGTAGCGGCCAGTGGTCGGACCCCGGGAAGTTGAGTATAGTGGATTCCATGGAAGTGCCTTCCAGCATGAGTGCTTCAGAGACGAGAAATCTATCTAGTCTGCATGCTATTTGGTGGCTTCTGATTCTTCTATTTGTCCAGGTATGGAGGCCATTACTAGTGTTCAAATCTATTAAGTGAAGATTGTCTATGAGACTATTGAAATCGTCGGATTCCCTGTCCAGTCGTCGCAATCCTCCTCTTTTCTCTTCC
The DNA here is from genome assembly GCA_009831015.1 of Picea engelmannii. Classification (NCBI taxonomy): domain Eukaryota; kingdom Viridiplantae; phylum Streptophyta; class Pinopsida; order Pinales; family Pinaceae; genus Picea; species Picea engelmannii. The sequence goes on from ML777315.1 coordinate 848,258, forward strand.
AGGCTGCGGATGATATTGAAGTCACCTCCGATGATCCAATTCTTATGATGGGTGTGGCTCGAAGCCTGGCTCAGGCTCCTTAGAAAACCCTGCTTATCCCTTGGGTTGGCTGGGCCGTAGACATTGATCATATGTCTGGGCCTGTTTGAACCGATGAGCCTATAATAAACTTTGATGGCCCATCTAGTAGCTGAGAAATTCTCCAGGATTATTGCATTGGTGTTCCATAAAATGGTTAATCCACCTGTTGTGCCTGTGGCGTCGATAGACATTGCTTCCCCCTGCTTCTAGCACTTGGGTAGTAGTTTGTCAATGTCTTATGAGCTGCATTTTGTTTCCTGAAGGAATAAGACTTCTGGTTGTTCTGCTATGATCAACTCCCGTAGCCGTTTTTGCTTGCTATGTCCGTTGAGACCTCTAATGTTCCAGGTGATGACTTTCATGATGACGAGGGGGTGGGGAGGGGAGGGAAGCTATCCGAAATCAGGTTGATTTGTCCAGAATTCACCATATAGTTTCCCATTTCTTGTATGAGTTTGTTGGTGGATTTTCTGCCCCTCTTTTTCTCATCTTTCTAGATTTTGTTTGGGTTTTTTGATTGACCCCCCTGGATTCCTAGACCTTTGCTAGCTCGCGCTGAGGATCCCGTAGAGGAGTTGAGAAACACCTTGTGAACCTTCCGTAGCTGATCTCTGGGAATGGTGTAGAGTTTTTGCTGTCTGTAGGCTTGCTCCAGGTGCTCCAGATCTACCCCTACGAGGTCCTGTTCCTCTAGTTCCATATCCGCCTCCCCATCCTCTGTCTCCTGTGGGTCTTGTTGGTCTTTGGCCATGTCGGGTGGAGTGAGATCAGGGGCCTTGATCAGAGAGGGTCGTTCCCTACCTGGGCCAGGGGGTGGGGGTTCAGTGCCCAGAAGGATGGCCTCTGATTGGGCCTGAGTGACGGTCTCTCCTGTTTGATCTTGCAGGATTGCAAATTTGTTACTAGTTGAGGGGTCTTTACTTACCTGAGCCGATTGCCTCTTTGCTCCTTGACGCCTTTTCCCCACTGGTTGTACAAAGTCATCCTTGTCCTTGCCGCCTTTTACGTTCCCTTCTTTTTGTGCATTATTGAGTGGGCATTCCCGGAAGAGGTGACCATGCTCGTGGCACTTCCTGCATCAGAACGAGATGTGCTCGTAGTCGATGGTCTGAGACTAGTCTTCATCATGGTATTCCAATGTGATGGAACCCAGAAGTGGTTTAGCAGTGTTCATGTACACACAGATGCGTGCGTAGGAGGTATAGCGTCGTTGCTTAGTAGCCTCTGAGGACTTGACATAAATGCCTATGGTATTGCCAATGCCGGCCAGGACCTCTTCCAGCCAGAACTCCTGGGGTAGAGAGTAGAGTCTGATCCAGACCGGTGCGTGGGAAAAGTCCTCCTTCTCAGGGCTGAACTTCTCAGTCCAGAATCTAAGGAAAAGTCCTGCCGAGTTGTAGAAATACGGCCCTCCCTCGAAGACCCGATTCCGATCCTCCAAGTTATGAAAGATGATGGTGAAGAACCCTTTGGAGACCAACTGCAAATCGTAATGTCCTTTCGGTCTCCACCAGTGCTGTATCCATTTGATCAAGTCTTGCTCAGAGGGCCAAAGCCCTAGGAATTTGCCTATCAGGGCATAATCCCTCATGTACTGCTTCTGTTCCTCAATACGTGGTGTGATGATTAAATATTTCGAGGCCTGGGGGGCTTGAGGAATGCACTTACCTGGAAACCAAGGAGTTGACGCGGGGGATTTCTCTTTCATCAAATCTATTTCCATCTCACGGTCTTTGAAGGAGCCCTCCACCAAAAGCTTCTCACGCAGGCTCGATGGCGTCTCAAAAGTTGGCCGCTTCGGCCCTTCAGAAAGTGTGTCGCCTGCTGTTACTCGGCTGTAGGAGGCGCCCTGCGGTGCCCCCTCTTGGCGATCCATGGCCTCAGAGGCCGAAAGTTGTGGTTTCCCAGGTCATGTTTGCGGGGAAGGGTAAAACCCTAGTTGCAGAGCTTCGCGTGGGATATCCTTTGTCTCTAATCTAATTTAGTTCCAATGGCATTTTTGTTTTTTGATCTTGGAACTAGTTCCCAAGTTTGATATTTTTCAATTTGGTCCAATTCTTCATTCATAACTTTGATCCAATTCTCATCTTTACATGCCTCTTTGGTTGAGCTAGGCTCAACATGTGACAACAATGCTATTTCTGTTTGATACAATAGTTGTCTTCTTGTGTGCACTCCATCATTTATATATCCAATAATCAGTTCTTCGGGATGATTCTTTTGAGTAATTCTTGATGGTGTCTTTGTATCTCTTCTTGGGAATTCTTCTCTTATCTCTCCATATTGACTATCTTCTTTGATTTCACTAGTGTCCATATCATCTTCTTCCCTTTCTTTTTCATTCTCTTCTACTTCTTCTAGTTGAGTGTCGAATGACTCATCACCATCTTCATCTTCATTTTTAGGTATGGTCTCTTGATTTTTGATTCTTATCATTTTTAGGTCATCCAGCTTGACATCTGCACTCTCAACAATGTTATGCGATCTGAGATTGTAGCGTCTGTATGCCTTTTTGTTTGAAGCATATCCAAGAAAAATACCTTCATCAGATCTGGCATCAAATTTTCCAAGACTCTCATCTAGTCTTTTGATATAGCATTTACTTCCAAAAACCTTGAAGTATTTTAATGATGGAGCTCTTCCAAACCATAGTTCATAAGGGGTCTTATCACTATTAACTCTGATATGACCTCTGTTCAATATGTATATTGTTGTACTTACAACTTCCCTCCAATATCCATCTGACAATTTTGCTTCATTGAACATAGTCCTTGCAGCCTCCTGAATTGTTCTATTCTTTCTCTCGGCAATCTTGTTTTGCTGAGGTGTTCTGGCAGCAGAGAATTGTCTTTTTATTCCATGAGTTTCACAGAAGACATCAAACTCTTATGAGGTGAATTCACCACCATTGTCTGATCTAAGACATTTGATTTTTGTCTCCTTTTCATTTTCAACAAGGGTTTTAAAGGCTTTGAATTTGTTGAGTGCTTCTGATTTTTCTTTGAGAAAACATATCCAACCCATTCTAGTAAAGTCATCAATGAACAACATAAATCAAGACTCTCCTTCTAAACTCTTGGTTCTCGTAGGTCCACATAGGTCAGTGTGAACAAGCTCTAAAGATTTAGAGGTTGTGTATTCTTTTGCCTTGAATCTTATTCTAGTTTGCTTCCCTAGTTGACAGTGTCTACACATAGTATTTGAGGGTTTTATGATTTTTGGCAAGTTTCTTACTACACCAAGGTTGCTGACTTTCACAAGATTGTCAAAGTTAATATGCCCCAACCTTCTATGTCATAACTAACTTTCATCTACTGAATTTATATGACACTCCTCATTCAATTTTGCATCTAGTATATATACATTTTCAGGAGTTCTAGGAGCAGTACCAACTAATTTTCATGTCTCTTTTCTCCTAATCTCACATTTTTGGGAATCAAAGATGCAAAAGTGCCCCTGATCACAGGTTTGATTGACACTTAATAAACTAGGCTTCAATTTATCGATAAGTAGTACATTCATGGCTTTGTCTTTTCCCAGACTCACAGTGCCTTTCCCAAGTATGTTACTTGAAGCATTATCACCAAATGTAACTTTACCTTTTTGTTTCTTTAATTCTAAAAACTTGTCCTTGTTACCCGTCATATGTTTTGAGCACCCACTGTCAACATACCAGAGGTCCTTTTTATCTTGAGCTTTTAGGGCAATAAAACATTCCTTTTTTGATGTTTTTTCTCTCCAAAGTTTCTTTTTCTCTCTAATGACCTTGGGTTGTTCTGAGAATTCCATTAATCTGCAATTAATGGCCTTATGTCCATGGTTATGACATCTGAAACATTGTAAGTCCCCTTCTTGTAGAGGTGCAAACGAGTTATAGTTTCTGCTTTCAAGTCGTTTTGTTGCTTGTTTATCCTTAAGGAAATAGTTCTTAACCTTTAGATTTTTCTTTCTATATGCTCTACAATTTATAGCTTTGTGTCCAAAATTAGAGCATGCAAAGCAATAACCAAGGAAAATGCGAGGATACATGTTTTGATAAAACTTCTTTGGTATTGTCTTGTCTTCCTTCCTGATGGGTGGAAGTAATCTTCTGGAGTTTTGATCATTACTTATCTTCTCTTCATTTTTCTTCTTGAATGCACTGAGGAGAGCATCTGCATAAGATTTTGAGTTATCATGACTTTCCTTTTGAGAATAACTATTCCATTTTTATTACCTGAATCCCTTTGCGTGGTAATAATCTTATCTAATATTTTAGAGCTATTTCAGATTTTGTTTGAATGATTTTTGCATCCAGTTCCCTTTTTAGATGAATTATTTTTGCCTCCATTTTTTCACAAGTTATTTGCTTTTCCTTAAGAGACTTTTCCAAACTTTCTTCGATCTTATTTGCTTCTAAGATTTGTTTTCTCAAGTTGCTCATGAGTTTTTCCATATCCTTTTCTTCTTGATCATGTTTTTATTTTTGTTTAAATACAAAACTTTTTCTTGTAGTTGGGTTTTTCATTCTTCTTGTATTGATTATTTTTGTTTTCTTGATCTTCAGGGTCCTCCTTGGGATAGGGACACTTGGATGAAAAATGACCAACTTTGCCACAGTTAAAACATTTGAACGAAAGTTTGCCTTTGTACTTCCTTGATCCTTTCTGAAGTTTTCTAATGAAATTGGCTTCTTCCACATCAGATTCTTCATGATGACTAGATTGAGGTTTTTGCTTTTGATTTATCTTTGTCTTGGATGCCTTGAAAGTTGTTTCATCTTTTGTTGATTTATCATGCCATGTTCTCATTTCATATGCTGTAAAGATTCCATGGAGCTGATCAACTATGAGTGTGTTTAGATCAGATCTATCTTCAATTGAATAAATCTTTGCATCATATCTCATAGGTAATGACCTTAGCATTTTTTTCACAGTGGATTTATCTGTAATTTCTTCTCCTGTCGCTCTAATTGAGTTGACCACTTCATCTACCCTATGAAAGTACTCAACAATATTTTCTTATTCTTTCATTTTCAGACTTTCAAATTGAGTTCTATAGGTTTGTAGTTTGGCTTATTTGACTTTGTCATCTCCTTCATATACAACCTCCAATTTGTCCCAAATTTCTTAGGCTGATTTGCAATGCATAACTTTCACACATATAGAATTAGTCAACCCTGCTAGAATTCCATTAAATACTCTTGAGTTGTCATTACATATTTTCTTTCCTCCAGAGTCTTTGGGTGGAGTAGTTGGTGCAATGTAACCATCCACAACAGACTGCCAGATATCAAAACCAAGAGCCAACAAGAAGTTTTTCATTCTTATTTCCCATATAGCATAGCCTCCTCCATTGAACAATGGTGCTTTGTTGTTAGACATTCCCTCTTGTTGATCCATCTTCAAAATCTACCTTCAAGTTTGTTAGACTGTGCTGAAGGAACCTGCTCTGATACCAATTGAAGGATCAGATCCTGTCACTGAGAGGGGGGGGTGAATCAGTGACACAACAATTATATCAATTTTTCATTTATTAGATAGAATTTTAACACAGTATTTTATCGTGGAACCCAATTGGGAAAACCACAAACTCTTTTCTATTAACTACAAAATTGTTTTACATGTTACATAGAAGGAAGATGTACTTCCTCTTTGATCAACACCGACTGATCAGGGTGCACCCACACCCTGGTTTACCGACACCAACTGGTAGGAGGCTATGACCCCTTGTTTAGTCAGCTACAACTAACAAGGAAGCACCAACTCCCTCTGCAGGCACCAACCTTCCCTTGCACCACCCAACCACCCTTAAGACATAGATATTATCTTTTCTTCTTGGAATCTGCTTCAACTTTTGATCTTCTGTTATGAACTACAGAGACATTTTCTTCTCAACACTCTTCCATGATTATATACTCTTCAAACGGTGTGAGTGTGACACAACTGTGTCCCTTCATTTCGACCATCGCACCTGTTCAATTAATTAGTCTTAATTACTGTTTATTTATTTTACCATAAAGTTTTTTCATAAATTGATCACAGTCATGGATCAATTTAATCCTTAATACTCGATCCCAAATCTCTATTATTTTTACAGGGACTAATTACTATGGAGGCGCTTCCTTCAAGCCATTTTATATGACCGATCATTACAGAAACACAGGCTTACGGAACATAGCGACGTATAACAATTTCCTTTTAAAACTCTTATATCATATGACCAAAGTGAATTCTGTTCATTGATCAAGTTCTTTAGATTAAAGGTTCGATCTATTCTACAATGCAACTCTTGTAGCTTTATCCTATCCTTCCACTTTAACACGATCCACTGGCTGATGAGTATCGGATTTAATCCGACGACTGACGTGTATTCGGATAATCCAAATCTCAACCTTTTAGCCCCGCTTATCCTATCCTTCCACATTGAAATGATCCGACGACTGTTGAGATTATCAGAGCAGATCAACGGTCGATGATGATTGCGAAACTACAATTTACAAGTGATTTAATTTTGCTTTCAATCTCCACAATCTATCTTTGCCATAGATTTTGCGATTGCGCAACCGATGGTCACGATTTAATATGACTTAAATTGGTTGTTAGTAGGATCAACCGCAATCGTAGATCGTTGAAGCTGTGTGATCTGATGATCTAGACGGATTATAGGATTGTAACTAGAAAGTGGTTTAATTCTGCTTTCTCGCTCCTCGCAATTCATCCCTGTCATTGATCGGGCGATTTCGCATCAACGGTCACGATTTGATTTGGGTTTCATCCACGCCATACCTACTAATTTTCAATGCGCCAATCTCTTATGAGCTTTGATTTCTAGGTTTTCTAACCCTCCTGAGATTTTATCATTGGATGGTTGATACTATCGTGATTAACAATTGATCTAAAAATGAAGAAGACTTGAAAAACTTGAAAATTATTGCAAGTGAATGTTATGTGTTTAAAGAAAAATGATCAGTTTACAACACATAGATTTAAGGATTACTTATGCAAATTATACATAGACAACAGCATAATCATTGAACATAAACACATAAGCACAACAATTGATAAAGGAGTTCACCCCTCTCTTGGGCTACATCTCCTGGTCCAGCTTCCAATGGATCGTTATTATTAATTCCTCAAAAGTTCTCAAAAACATGTCTTACAATGCTCAAACTAACAAACCGACTGCTCCAATGGCTTCAGAGCGTCCCAAAACCCCTGTCTGGGCTCTTTCGACACCTCAATCGGTCGAAAAACAAAGAAGTTAGGCCTCCTGGAAGTCCCCCTCTTCAAGCTTGTTGTCTCTGAATCTACAAAACGCACCCTTCATCAATGAACCTGGCTCACACGCATTTTAAAACGTAAAAACCCAGCACCAGGTGCAACCGCGCCAACGGTGCAAACCGTAGAACAGTTAAGGGCGCGCCAGCCCCTAACCGCCTCGGCACCTGGGCGTATGAGAGCATGTGACCGCGCGCTTGGCAAAATGGTGGTTAGAACTGTTACAACGGGTGTAACCTCCCGCGCTCCGGATTAGGGTCATATGCCAATAGCAAAAACCGTGGGCTATCCAAACCCCATGCACCAAACAACCGCGCGCATATATTTTAATATAGTCGTATGGTTATACAATAGATCCACGGGTTATATGTTTATAAACCCGCGCGCATATTATACCACCAGTCACATTGCATATAACAAAAACCACGGGCCGGGGCTAAGCCCCGGCCCGACCTCCCGCCAATACAAAATACATGTAATTTAAAACAATTGTTACACATATATATTACAAGGAATAAGCAACGGCTTAATGGTTGGACGAAGGTTTTAAAGGTTTGCATGGTGGGGAGGTCCGGGGGTCGAACCCCGCGGCCTCCAATACATTTTACATCTAACCAAAAACCAAATAATGAGTGACACGTGGCGCCCACCGATTGGGCCACGTGTCCTCATACCATTTGCCCATAAACGGACACGTGTAAGCTCCTAACTCGCCATCTATCAACCAACCAGCATCTGCCACGTCACCCATGTACGGTCGTACGGTCCTGCCACGTCAGACCGTATGGACTATACGGACTGGTACAGTCAGCATCAAATTTTTTGCCTGTTTGGCTTGATGAACAGATCGCGATATGTTCTCCATACGGAGTCCATTTGAAAAAGTAAATATACCACCAGAATCGGGAAGACGAGCCGGACGCAATGGAACTGTTTTCGTTGCATTCCAAGAACTTTGAAATTTGAGAAAAATTTGATCCCCTGATCACACCTCCCCATTGGGAAGCTTTTGGACCTCCAAAAGACTATCTCAGTCTATGTGAAGATGAGGGTAAAGTTCCCTCACCCTTCCAACCTCAATCCACTTGGCCTTGCTTGGATTTGTCCCTTTAAGACCAACTCGCAAATACTCCACATTTCCTCGCTTCGAAGTTCGCATCCTACTATCAAGGATGGTGTCTTCCTGCAGTTCTGTTAGATACTCTGGAGAAAAATCATCTATGGAAGGAATTTGAACATGCTCTCCTTGATCATCAATCAATGGAGGCTCATACAACTTCAAATTCTCAACATTAACAATTGCATACATCTGCATATAAGGAGGCAAATCTAAACGAAAAGCATTGTTACCAATCTTGTCAACAATCTTGAAGGGACCATATCGAATCGGTTTCAACTTTTTACCTTCTCCTTTAAGCCTCTCCTTGCTGATGTAAAGCCAAACTTCATCCCCAACTTCGAAACTGTGATCAACACGATGCTTGTCATGTCTCGTCTTGTACTTGGCCTGACTCTTTTCCAACTGCTCTTGCACCACCTGATGTATCGACTGAATTTGTTCAATGAACTTCTCTGCCCTATCAATGTCATATTG
>ML777315.1:861010-900915 GCA_009831015.1 Picea engelmannii
CTCAACTCCATGACAGTCTGTCTGAGATCTTCTTCTTCAGCCGGAACACGTTCATGACTTTCTGCACGAGCCATGCTTGGTGAATGTCTCTCTGAAACTTGCGGTGAATGAATCTGCTTCCTCCTTGTCAGATAAGAACTTGGTTCCACAAGTTGACCTTCTCCTCTTGTGAGTTTCAACCTTGTGAGCATCAGAAACAAAACTTGCAAACAATCAAGTCTTCAAAAACCAGTGCTCTGATACCAACTTGATCTAAAAATGAAGAAGACTTGAAAAACTTGAAAATTATTGCAAGTGAATGTTATGTGTCTAAAGCAAAAGGATCAGTTTGCAACACATAGATTTAAGGATTACTTATGCAAATTATACATAGACAGCAGCATAATCATTGAACATAAACACATAAGCACATCAATTGATAAAGGAGTTCACCCCTCTCTTGGGCTACATCTCCTGGTCCAGCTTCTAATGGATCATTATTATTAATTGCTCAAAAGTGCTCAAAAACATGTCTTATAATGCTCAAACTGACAAATCGACTGCTCCAATGGCTTCAGAGCGTCCCAAAACCCCTGTCTTGGCTCTTTCCGCACCTCAATCGGTCGAAAAAAGAAGAAGTTAGGCCTCCTGGAAGTCCCCCTCTTCAAGCTTGTTGTCTCTGAATCTACAAAACACACCCTTCATCAATGAACTTGGCTCACACGCATTTTAAAGCGTAAAAACCCAGCACCGGGCGCAACCGCGCCAACGGTGCAAACCGTAGAACGGTTAAGGGCACGCCAGCCCCTAACCGCCTCGGCACCTGGGCGTATGATAGCATGTGACCGCGCGCTGGGCAAAATGGTGGTTAGAACTGTTACAACGGGTGTAACCTCCCACGCTCCGGATTAGGGTCATATGCCAATAGCAAAAACCGTGGGCTATCCAAACCCCACGCACCAAACAACCGCGCGAATATATTTTAATATAGTCGTATGGTTATACAATAGATCCACGGGTTATATGTTTATAAACCCGCACACATATTATACCACCAGTCACATTGCATATAACAAAAACCACGGGTCGGGGCTAAGCCCCGGCCCGACCTCCCGCCAATACAAAATACATGTAATTTAAAACAATTGTTACACATATATATTACAAGGAATAAGCGGCGGCTTAATGGTCGGACGAAGGTTGTAAAGGTTTGCATGGTGGGGAGGTCCGGGTGTTGAACCCCGCGGCCTCCAATACATTTTACATATAACCAAAAACCAAATAATGAGTGACACGTGGCGCCCACCGATTGGGCCACGTGTCCTCATACCATTTGCCCATAAACGAACATGTGTCAGCTCCTGACTCGCCATCTATCAACCAACCAACATCTGCCATTTCACCCCTGTACGGTCGTACGGTCCTGCCACGTCAGACCGTACAGACTGGTACAGTCAGCATCAAATTTTTTGCCTGTTTGGCTTGACGAACAGATCGCGATATCTTCTCCATACAGAGTCCATTTGACAAAGTAAATATACCGCCGGAATCAGGAAGACGAGTCGGACGCAATGGCACTGTTTTCGTCGCATTCCGAGCACTTTGAAATTTGAGCAAAATTTGATCCCCTGATCAACAATAGTCACGAATTTCTTCAGCTTTAAGGTGATGTTCTTCTGTCGATTCTTTTTCTTCCTAAGATTGACCTCGCTGCTCTGCTTACTATGATTGTTGACATCAATGACAACACTTGAATGACAATTTGTCCAACAAGTAGTAGAGGTAGGTGGTCATCGATGTCCACCTGGATCAATCCACCCCCTTAAGAAGCAAAGGTCCCCATTGTGTCAAGTTCCCTCATTAGATGGGGAGAATTTTGTTGAATTTGACTCCTAGTGAGCCACTTACCTTGGTGAAGAAGTTATCCTTCTTTGACAACCCGATAAAGTTGTATGTTCTGTTGGCAGGTGCCCTTCATCTTGGTGTCCATGATCTTATCCATTGTATCTTGCTCAATGCAGTCTGTATTTAGTTCTATAGGGGCCAAATGCTTAGCCACCTCCAAAGTGTCCAATAGGGGTGGAAAATATGGTCGAAGTAGCTCCACATCAAATACTAGGTGCAAGCCAAAAAAAGGGGGAATACTCAATTCAAAAGCATCCTCACCCACAACCTTTGTGATGGTATAAGGCCCATATTGGAGTGGTCTAACCTTCCTATGGGGGCATGTGAGGCACTCTTTTTCCAAATGCAACCACACCTTATCACCAACCTGAAACTTGTGTGGAATCTGATGTTGGTCATGTCATCGCTTGTACTTGGCATTGGATTTCTGCAAGATACCATGAACCTATTGTTGGATGTGTTGGATCCGTTCGACAAATTTGGTTGCTCTATCTACCTAAGTCTAAGCATGGAAGGAATCTTCCTGTGAATATGCAACGGGTAGAGCAACATCAATGGGGGGCAATGGCTGGAACCCCAAGCACACCTGGAATGGGTTATGGCCAATAAATCCATGGAGGGCTTTGTTATAGCTATGTTGAACATATCGAAAGGATATGATCCTATGTACATGGATGCTTGGATTTGTACATGAATAGGATATGCACAATCATCCTATTGATCACTTCTATTTTTCCATCTGTTTGGGGCTGGAAGGAAATTGATTTGGTTATCTTTGTGTCCATCAGAGACCATAGGATAGATCAGAAGGTACTAAGGAACCTATTGTCCCTATATAATGGTTCCTGGTAGCCCAAAATGAACCCAAACATGCTCAAAGAAGAGTTTAGTAGTGGCTTAGGTTGTGATACTCTTCTTGCATAGTGCCAAAATGGAAATCTTAGAGAATTGATCAACAACCACAAAGACACAATCGTTACCATGCTTGGTGGTGGGAAAACCTAACATGTAATCCATGTAGACTGACTCTGAGGGATTGTATGGGGTAGGTAGAGGAATGTACAACCCTTGTTTCTTAATGGAAAGTTTAGTAATGGCATAGGCAGTGCAGGATGTTATATACCTACTAACGTCCTCCCGGAGTTTTGGCCACTAGAAATACTTTTATATTACTGCTATTATCTTATCCACATAAAAGTTCCTTGCCACTCGACTATAATGTGCCTCCAAAATTAGCTTTGCACGCTCACATGAAGGAACATAAAGATGGCCCATATAGCACAAAAGTGCATCCTGGAGGTGAAAGTCTGGAACTTGTTTACCTGTGCCTAGTGTCTAATATGTAGCGACAAAGTCATGGTCATTATCGTACAATTGGGGCCACCTGGAGGTCCAATTCCCACATTGTAAGTTTTAAACCTGCGAATTAAAGCAATGCATATAGATTCTTAAGCAATACAGAAATTAATCAATGGCTCATACACAGAGTACACAGAGATTTTTACCGGAAACCCTCAACCAGGAAAACCTTTCTTATTTTCATTATATTGAATTTCACCATTCGCCATACAATATATACAATGTTTTTAGGTATTCTGTAGATACCAAAACCCTAATCCCTTAATCCGGGATTAATTTACAAATCCTCTAAAAACAACAAAAAAACCACCCAAAAAAAAAATTTCGGGGCATTGCGCGTAACTAGGGGGGGGCATACCTACCCCCCCCCCCCTGGGACCCCCCTAGGAAAGTGCTCGACGCACACGACATAGCTCTAAGTGAAGGGATCGTCAGACGCAGTTGTCGTATCTGACGCACCCACACACACACACACATGAGTCAAGAATTGTGGTTAGTGCCACAATCGAGGGTTAGTTAAGGCAATATACAACATGATTTGTGTTGCCTTTCTTATAATTACTGTTCAAGTGGAATTGTTGCAAGTATGTGGACCACTTCTCATGGTGGTCATTCTGTAACTTTCCTTATGTCTGGATGAATTGCAGAGGCTTGTGATTAGTGTGGATGATTGTTTCCTTTCCCATAATATAATTCTTCCATTGTCGGCATGCTTGCACAATGGAGTACATTTCCTTGTCATAGGTGGGATACGTGTGAAAAGTATTAGAGAGTGTCTAACTGTGATAGGCCATTGAATGTCCATGTTGAGTGAGGACTACACCGATTCAAAGGCATCTGTCTCAATCTCAAACAATTGTTGTAGGTCTAGCAAAGTGAGGCCTGGTGCTGAGCAAAGGTGGCATTTCAAATCCTCAAATGTTTTCTCTTGTGAATCAGACCAAGAAAACTTGGCTTTAGCTCCACCCTTTGTCACTTGGCTTAAGGGCCAATCAATATGACATAACCCCAACATGAACCTATGGTAAAAGTTGGTAAGGCCCAATAAGCTATTGAGCTCTATGAGAGTCATTGGGGTTGGCCAATTGTGAATGACTTGGCTCTTGGTTGGGTCCACATGCACCCCATTTTCATCCACGATGTATCTTATAAACTGAATTTTCTACATGCCAAATAAGCATTTATCTAGAATGGCATATAACTTGTGTTGTCGCAAAGTGCTTGGGATATGTTGAATGTGCTCCAAATGTTTTGTGCAATTTTTGTCGAAGATGAGGATTTCATCCAATTTTATGACCACAAAATAGTTTGTGAACGACAACAAGATATCATCCATCATCCTCGTGAATGTTGTTGGGGCATTAGTCAAACCAACATGCATGACCAACAACTCAAAAAGGCCTTGTTTAGACTTGAATGTAGCCTTCCATACATTAGTTTGTTCAATCGGGACCTGGTGGTAGCCTAATTGTAGATCAATATTACTAAATAACTTGGTGCCCTTAAGTTGATCAATAAGATTGTCAATCTGAGGGATAGGGTATTGGTTCTTAATGGTGATTTTGTTTAGGATTATGTAACCAATATTGATTTGTCATGTCCCATCCTTCTTTTGCACCAATACAATTGGCCTCCCACAAGGTGAGGAGCTTGGTCGAATGTGACCCTTTTGGATGAGATCATGAATTTTACATTTTATTTCCTCATTCTCCAGAAGAGAGTTTTTGTATATTAGGCCATTAGGCAAATGATCACTAGGCATCAATTCAATTGAATGTTTGACCTGGGACTACAGAGGCACCCCCACAGGGGAAGCAATGATATCTATGTATTCCTCTACAATAGTGTTCACTTCCTTTTTCTATGTAGAGAGGCTCTGTGTTGAGGTGGTGATGGTCACAATGTTTTTCCATTCACCTTCTGACTAAACCATGAAGAGGAAAAAAAATTGATCTGAGAGATTACCTTTCGACATTTCTTTACCTAGATCAAGGAAACGACAATATTCAAGACTACCTCTGATACCATATAGATATTTCCTCCCAAAGTAACAATGACAATACGATACCTAGACTCATAAATAGAATGATGTTTCGACATATAGGGTTGTCCTTAAAAAACATCACAAACTTCAAGTGTGGCAACATCACATAGTACCTCATCTTTGAAGGGCCTGATGTTGTAGGACAAGAGGCATTGTTGGCTAACGTAGAGGTCCCATCCTTGTCTCAACCAATTGATGGTGTATGGTAGGGGGGTGTGGCATTGTCAACAAATTCAATCTCTCGATGACCTTGGTCAATATCGGGTTCTTTTGGCTACCACTGTCAACAATGAAATGTAGTGGAGTCCCCTTCACCCTCATATGTGAATGTAAGAGGTGCTCCTCCTTCTTAGTCTCCTCAAACTCTTCTAGTTGGATATTTGTAGTTGCAACAGTAGCACTTGGTTCTAAGTTAATGATCTTCTTTCCCTTTTCCTGGTCTAAATAAAAGTATGAGACTGAGTCTGATTCTTTTTCTTTCATCTCGGCTAACAATGATTGTTTCGAGCGACATTCATCATGTTGTGTCAGAAGATTTTGTGGAAATCACACCACTTTCGAGTGTCGTTATTCAACTTCCCATCACCTTTCTTTGCTTGCAACATGAATTGGTTGTCCAAAGTTTGGTTATCCTTGCTCTATCCTTTTTTGTGAGTTGGGGCCACCTTTACCATGCTTTTGTTGCGATGTATTTGTAGACCCAAACTCCTGCTTATTCCTCTGCTTGAATTTTTACTTGATTTTGATAACATATCAATAAACAGATCCCAGTCAGGAGATGTCAAAGAAATACATCCATGTTTAGATGTACCTATGTATGCCACTGCATTACTTCAAAACCATGTGTTGCTCGAAGTGTCAGATACCCAACTTTGAGCTAAAGGTATGGAAGATATTGGTGTACTCTGACACCATCTGGTCTCTCTCCTAACACAAAGTTTTCCATCTCGTGTGCACCATCATAGTTTTTGAAGAGAAGAATTCCTCCTAGAGGACATCAACAAAAGTCACCCAAGTGGGTTCTATCCTAAATGTTGTAGACTCATCTCCACCATGGCTCTCCTAGTAACTTTCCCATCAATATTTGACATGAGGAAGGGCCTTAAGGAGTGCAAAAGTGATGTTTTCAATGTCTGAATTTTTTAAAGTAATAACCCTCTAACATATTTAACCATTTCTCGAAAGCATCTGCATCTATCTTTCGTTCAAATAAAGGAATGTCAAAGTTAACTTGTACCTCGAAGGGTGTTGCACCTTCAAAATGGTTGCTTGTTGGAGGTGTTTGATCCAGGTGGATATCGATGGCCACCCACCTCTTCTACTGACTCATCATGGTTCTCCATCTTGGTGGTTTTTTTATGATTTTTGAATCCTAAACTTATGGGGCCGTTTTGAGGCATTAAATGACATTTTTTGGCCATTCAGAGGCCAAGAGTGGGAATGACTTTTTAACAATTGTACTTCTCAGTTAGATATTTCCAACAAGCTATAGTGTGCCCCAAACATAGATTGTACGCAAAAGTTGCGCCCCCAGGAAGTTGGCATATCAACTAACCACCTCGAAGCCCGTAAACCTTTTGGCACTTCGCCTCCTAGGGTTAGGGTTTTGGACCATTATGGTTCTTGCTTTATATTAAAAGGTCATTCTTTCATCCTCTTGTGATATATTTTTGCGAATGAGCATAGCCAACATCTCTCTTTCTTCATAGATAAGCTACCACTATTCTAACTAGTTTGTGTTCTCCAGTATTTTGTTATTTTATTCGTTAATAGAAGTTGGGTTTCTCTATATTACTATGCTCTCTGCTATATTTCTATGTTTGTTTCATTTTTTTCCTATACAATATTTATCGGTGGTATCATAGCAATAAAATCCTTGTTATTTCTTAGTGCATGTCCTCGATGAGGTCAAGTTATAAAGAGTTGGGTCTCAAGCTAGTTTCATTTAAGGATGACTGCTCTCACCAGCCCAAGTAGCCTCCCATGGCGGAAGAAAAGAGAGATGATGGATAAAGAGATCCTTTCAAGATGTTGCTTGAGGAATCTCTCACGTGACAGAGGAATGAGATGATGGACAACTTCACCGAGATCCTTCAACGAATGGAAACGAAAGGTGAGGCATCCTCAACGAGCATCCATTTCGAAGGTGTGACACCCTTCAAGGTACAAGTTAAATTTGATATCCCTTTATTCAAAAGGAAAATAGATGCAAATGCTTTGGATAAATGGTTGTATTTGTTAGAGGGTTATTATTATGTTAAAAAAAAACCGATAGAAAAAATATCACCTTCATGCTCCTTAAAGCCCTTCCCCATGTCAAAGATTGGTGGGAAGGTTACAAGGAGGGACGTAATGATGATGAGTCTATGGAATTTGGGACAAGACCTAGTTGGGAACCCTTTGTTGATGCCCTAAAGGAGGAATTATACCATGTTGGAAATTATGATGACTAGTACACAAGATGGACAATTATGTGTTAGGAGAGATAACAAACGGTGCCATAGTACATCAATATATTCCATACCTTATGCTCAAATCTAGGTACCAAACACTTTGAGCGACACCTGGTTCTAAAGTACCATAGTGGCATACACACATACATCTAAACAATGATGGATTTCATGGACATCTCCTTGCTAGGAGTCACTTATTGATGCGTTGTCAAAATCAAGCAGAAATTCAAGTAGATAAATAAGCAGGAGTTCGGGTCTACCAATCCACCACAACAAAAGCATGGTAAATGCAACCTTAAATCATAGGACAAGGGACAGAGCAATGAGAGCCAAACTCAATATAACCAATCCAAGTTGCAGGTAAATAAGGGTAATGGGAAGTTGAAGAAGGACACTGGAAAGTGGTGTGAGTTCCACAAAATATCCTAGTACAACACTAATGAATGTTGCTCGAAACATTCATTGTTGGTCAAGATTAAAGACAAAGAGTCGAATCCTAGCTCAGACTCTTATTTAGAGAAGGATAAGGGAAAGTGAAGCATCGATGCAGAACCTAGTGCTACCATCACAACCACAAAGATATAACCAGAATATTCAGAGGAGTTTGAGGAGGGGGAGCACCTCTTCCATTCAATATGTGGGTGAAGGGGACCCCAATACATTTAATTCTTTACAGTGGGAACCAGATGAACCTAATCTCAGTCTAGGTCATCAAGAGATTTAAGCTGTCAAAAATGCTACACCCCCAACCATACACCATCGGTTGGTTGAGCCAGGGATGAGACCTTCATGTCAGCTAGTAATGCCACATGTTCTACGACATCAAGCCCTTCAAATATGAGGTATTGTGTGAGGTTCCACACTCAAATTTTGTGATGTTCTTTTAGGATAGATATATATGTGGATTCCATGTTGTATACGAGTCTATACCTCGTAGTATAATTGTTGCTTTGGGAAGATAACTCTACAATATACCCGATGTCATTCCAACTACCATAGTCTCTTTGATTGCAACTAAGCAATGTAGGAAGGTAATATCCCAAACCGGGAAAATTTTCCTCTTCATGGTTTGCTCTGAAGGTGAAAAAAATATCACCATGACATCAACAACCATTGTACAGGGTCTTTCTACATAGAAAAAGCAGGTGGGAAAAGAAGTGGAAGCATACAGAGTTATCTTCACCTCACCTACCTAGGTACCTCCACACTACTAGGTCAAGCATTCAATTTATTTGATATGCGATGCACCTTTACCTAACAACCCAAGATATAAGCATTCTCCCATGGAAAATGAAGAAATCAAATGCCAGATTGAAGAGTTAATCCAAAAAGGGCATATTCGACCAAGCTCCTCACCTTGTGGGAGCCCAATTGTGTTTGTGCGAAAGAAATATGGAACATGGTGACTCTATATTGATTATAGAGATTTAAACAAAATCATAGTTCAAAACTGATATCCCACTCCCCAAATTGACAACCTTCTTGACCAACTCAAGGGTTCCAAGTACTTTAGTAAGATTTATCAGATGTCAGTATACCACTAGGTACCAATCAACCAAATGGATGTATGGAAAATTGCCTTCAAGTCTAAAGAAGGCATTTTTGAGTGGTTAGTCATGCCTTTTGGCTTGACTAATGCTCCAACAACTTTCATGAGGATGATGGATGATATCCTGCGCCCATTCACCAATTGTTTTGTGGTCGTATATTTGGATGACATCCTCATCTTCAATGAAACTTGGGTAGAACATTTACATCACATTCAACGGGTCCTAAGCACCCTACAACAACACAATTTATATGCTAATCTAGAAAAATTCTCATTTGACATGCAAAGTATCCAATACCTGAGATACATCATGGATGAACATGATGTGCATGTGGATCCAACCAAGATCCAAGTCATTCGTGATTGGTCGGCCCCAAGGACTTTAATTGAGATCCATAGTTTCTTGGGGCTTGCCAACTTCTATCCTAGGTTCGTGTTAGGGTTCTCTCATGTTGCTTGGCCCCTCATATACATCACCAAGGGTGGGTCCAAGGCCAAGTTTGTTTGGGCCGAGTCACAACAAAAAACATTTGAGGATTTGAAACACCACTTATTTTCAATGCCCATACTCACCTTGCCAGATTTGCGACAACCCTTTGAAATTGAGACAGATGCTTCAGACTATGAAGTTGGCATAATCCTCACCCAACATGGTCATCCAGTGGTCTACCATAGTGAGACACCCTCAAATGTCATCCACGAGTACCTTGTCTATGATAAGGAGATGTACTCCATTGTATAATCGTATCGCTAATGGAAGCATTACATTCTCAGGAAGGAGACCATCACCTACACTGATCACAATCCCTTGCAACTCATGCAAATGCAGGGGAATTTACAAAATGAATTCCACCAAAAGTGGTCCACCTACATGCTACATTTCCACATGAACATTAAATATAAGAAGGGTAGCACCAATTGAGTCATTGATAACCTCAATTGACCTCCAATTGCAATACTAACTATAATGCTCAACTCTTGCATCCATGAGACCTTTGGGTGGTCGCATCTATATCACAGTAATCCTTACTTTGATGCTACATATCAAACACTAGGCACAAACACATGAGTTGCATGTTTTCATCTTCAAGATGGATTGTTATGTCATTTGGGCCATCTTTGTGTTCCTTCAATCGAGTGTGTGAAGTTGATTTGGGAAGCTCATTACAATCGAATGCCAGGACACTTTGGTGTGGAAAAGATGGTGGTTGTACTACAAAAGTACTTTTATTGTTCGAGGCTTTAATAAGATGTCAACAAGTATATCATATCATGCACTACTTGTGCCATTGCCAAACCCGTCATTAAAAGAAAGGGGTTGTACAATCCTCTGGATATTCTCGATAGGCCCTGTGAGTCCATCTCCATGGATTACATGTCTGATTTACCTTCTACCAAACGTGGTAATCATTGTGTAATTGTGGTCATTCATCGGTTTTCTAAGATGGCCATCTTGACAACCCACAAGAAGAGTATCACCACCGAGGCCACTGTTAAGATCTCCTTCAAATGTGTTTGGGTTCATTTTGGGCTACCACATACTATTAATTCAAATCGTGACAACAAATTCTTGAGTACATTGTGGTCCAGCCTGTGGTCATCGATGGAAACCAAACTCACAAAATCCACTTCCTTCCACCTTGAAACTGATGGACAAATATAGGTGGTCAAAAAAATGATTGTGCATCTTCTGACAATATACAACTCCAGGCATCCACACACTTCCTTATGTTCAACATAGCTATAAAAAATCCCTCCATAGCTCTATTGGCAACAACCCATTTGAGGTGTGCTTGGGGTTCCAACCATTGGCCCCCATTGATGTAGCTATTCCCATTCCATCTTCCCTTACAAAGTCCTCCCACACTCAGAATGAGGCATATAGAGCATCCAAATTTGTTTAACAGATCCAACACTTTTATCAATAGGTTCATCATATCTTGGAGAAGGCTAATTCCAAGTACAAGCAACGACATGACCAACATCAAGTTTCACACAAGTTTCAAGTTGGTGACAGGGTGTGGTTGCATTTGCAGAAAGAGTGAATCATAGTCCCCCACATGAAGCTCAAACCACTTTGATATGGGCCTTACACCATCACAAAGATTGTGGGTGACAATGATTTTGAATTAAATATTCCTCCTTTCCTTGGCTTACACCCAATATTTAATATGGAGTTGCTTCGACCATATTTCCCATCTTTGTAGGACACCTCAGAGGTGGATGAGAAATTGCCCCCTACAAAACTCAATCTCAATTGCATTATGAAAGCTCCGGTGGATCGAATCATGGGCACTAGGATGAAGGGCACCCACTAGTAGAGCATACAACTATATAGAGTTGTCAAAGCAAGGCAACTACTTAATCAAGACAAGTGGCTCACCAAGGTTCAGATTCAACAAATATTTCCCCATCTCTTGAGGGAATTTGATGCAATGGGGACCATTGCTTCCTAGGGGCGAGGAATAGTCCAGGTGGATATCGGTGGCCACCCACCTCTTCCACCGACTCATCATGATTCTCCATTTTGGTCAACTTTGTTATGATTTTCAAGTCCTAAACTTCTGGGGATGTTTTGAGGCCTTAAATGATTCTTTTTAGCCATTCAAGGGCTAAGGATGGCCATGGTTTTTTCTAACTTTCCAATAATTTTACTTATCATTTATATCTTTCCAACGATCTATTGTGCACCCCAAACGAATATTGGATGCAAAAGTTACGCCCCTGAGAAGTTAGCATATCAACTAACCACCTCGGGGCTTGCAAATATTTTGGCGCTTCACCTCCTCAGGTTAGGTTTTTAGACCATTAGGTTTCTTGCCTTATGTTAAAAGGTCATTCTTTAGACCTCTTGTGATATCTGTCTGTGAATGAGTGTAGCCGACATGTCTCTCTCTCTTCAGAGATAAGCTACCACCATTCTAGCTTGTTTGTGTTCTACAATATTTTGTTATTTTATTCATTAATAAAAGTTGGGTTTCCCTGTATTACTTTTCTCTCTTCTATATTTCCAAGTGTTTTTCATTTCGTCCCCTATACAATCTATAACAATGTCTAGGCCACTGTTGGGATTCATTTAAGAACCTGGGAATTTTTTTTCATCATCTCGTTTCTCTGTTGCGTGAGGGCTTCCCGAAGCAACAAATGGATAGAATCTTTTCCTTTGTCATCTATCTTTTCATCCACCATGGCAGGCCACTTGGGCCAGTGAGAGCGGTTTTCCCTAATTGAAACTAGCTCTAGACACAACTCTCTATACCCTGACCTCGTCGAGAACATGCATTAAGAAACAACAAAGAACAAATTGATACCATTGATCTGGATTGCATAGAGAACGAAATGGAAGGTAGGAATATGAATGGATACACACACACACACACACACACACACACACACACACACACACACACATAAATATTGTAGAGATAATAGTAATAAAATGAAACCCAAGTTCTATTAATGAATGGAATAGGAAAAGAGTGTAAAATGGAAAGTAATACAAACTAGTTAGAATGGTGGCAACTTGTCTTTGAAGAGAGAGGTGTTGGCTATGCTCATTTGCAAGAAGACATTACAAGAGGCTGAAATGGAATTTGTGGGCCAAAAACCCTAAAGATCCAAAACCCTCAAAACAACCCCAGAAGTTTAGGGCCTAAAATATTAGATAAAAAAACTACCAAGATGGAGAATCGTGTTGAGTTAGTGGAAGAGGTGGGTGGCCATCGATGTCCACTTGGATCAACCCGCTGGTAACAAAGTAGAACCATGAGAACCACAAAAGTCTATCTCGGAAAATCTTGAAACTATGTGATCATGGTTTTAACTTGAAACTTGGAATCACACTTTAAAGAATAAACTTTATCTATTTTCCCCTTTAGTTCACCTGGTGAGTTGTTGCAGTTTGGGATCCAATTAATTTGGGATTTCATCACTAAATCGAGTTTCGATGGAACCCACTAATGAGGAGTAAGGTATCTATATGGATAAGGTGAATTATCTTCCTTGTTTGCCTAATCAATTTGATGGTGCATTTTAGAGATCATGCCCCAAGTTAGCCGACTTAGCGACCCCCTTTTATTATTATTATTTTTTTTTTTAAATTAAACATTTTTTTATCAAGGTGTTGCGTCCAGAGTCTTAAATCTTTTGAATTTGATTGATGATTTTGCACCATTGATTACGATCATCACTCACTAATGTATGTTTGATTTTATGGTTTAAATGCATGTATTAAAATCCGATCTCAATGTCATTATCAAATTTTTATTTGCCTCGTAATTTTGTTTTCTCACTTGTATCACACTACATGCATCTTCATTTAAAGTTGCACTTTCTATATTTAATTGGTTCTAATCCATGTAAGAGTACGTGCAACATTACCTAAGCTTATTGAAGTTGTCTTACATCTCTCGCTGACTTGGTACTGTGTTTCTGGAAGAATCAACAAGTTCGCTAGGTCTTTGGTATTAAGTGCTCAGGATGTCACTTGACCATTTTCACAAATTAAATTTTCTCAAATAGTGATGGATCAAGTCAATGTTAGTTACATCTTGGAAGACTATATAAAAGAAATGTAAGATGAGCTAACATAATTCAATTCAGACAAAGTAGTGTTTTAAACAACGCTGAAACTTTCATTAAATAATGCTTTGCACGTTTTTTCTCACAACCAAATATGACAATTTAACCTTCAAGATAGGTTACATGTAAGCTTTCATATTACAAACTCATCGCAGCTCTTAGAATCCAATTCTGACATCCACAACTCTGAGAACCTATAATTTGATTCCCTAACCAACGAAACACGTCGTGATTTATTGATTATGAACACCTTAAAGATTACATTGAAGTTGAGCTTACAACCGCCCATGAAAAGTTCATTTCATTCTCTCTACATTAAAAAAAATAAAAAATGGTTTTCAATTGATGTTTGCATAGTAAAAATATCATCATTTGAAACTAAATAATCCATGAAGTACATGAATAAGCTTGAGATTATTTTATGGGTTTTCGAAGTAGTTTTTTTAATAACACAAAATCCTTTTAATTGTTATAAGGTTTCACATGAGGTAATTTTGACTCTTTATGATTTCCATGGTTTTTTACTTTGAGAAAAATCCAAACTTTTCATTTTTGCAAAAACTTCGTGTGGTATTATGCTTAAGTTTATACCTAAAAAGTTTAGAAAATTAATACAAACAAAAATTAGATCAAAGTGGAAAGTGAACTTAGAAAATTAATATAAATAAAAATTAGATTAAAATGAAAAGTGAATTTCAAACTCTAATCAAAATGGAAAGTGAACTTTGAACTCAATACAAAGTGAAAATTGAACTACGCTTAAAGTGGAAAGTGAACTCTCCATATATTTTTTGAGATCATTTTAAACTAAAAAATATTTTACTTTGATCCACTAAAGCTTGGAAATCCACCACAATCACATAATGTTGGAAGTATTAGATCTCTCTACAAAGAGATAACATAATTTTAACATAATCCTACTCAAGTTTTGTGGGTTTGTTCAAACTTATCAATTTTTTTAAAAGTTCACTTAAAAGTTTGGAAAATTATTATTAAAAAATAAATGGGTGTAAAGTTCCAAGAATTAAGGTGGGAAATATTAAATATTTTCATACAATTCACATATCAAATTTGCCAGTTTATTCAAACAGTTCACATATCAAATTTTCAAAAGTCCACTTATAAGTTTGGAGAATTAGCATTGCATGCTTCAAAAGTCCACGTTGTAAATACATGTAGACTTTAAAGAATTGCCGCAAAGCATTGCAAGTTTGATTTAAAAGTAAGATTTTAAGACATTTATTTTAAAAGTGAATATTTTAATTTACAAAATTCATGGTTTTTTTTAAGTAATTTTTTCCTTTATATTTACTAAGAAGATAATATCTAGGCTCATGAAATGTTCAAGAAAGATTTAAAATGATGGAATTAGTTTCCATATTGGAATTCAATTTTGAAAGACAATTACTTATCATTAGTTTTAGTTTTAAGCACTGTGATAATATTTGTCTTCTCATCAATTATAATTATATTTAAACAATTATAATTGGTGCAGTGAATATATTTGTAAAATCAAAAAAAAAAAACAAGGTTACAAATTTGAAGATTACTATTACCTTTTATTAATTATAATTATATTTAAACAATTATAATTGGTAAAGTGAATATATTTGTAAAATCAATTAAAAAAACCAAGACTACATATTTGAATATTACTATTACTTTTCATCAATTATAATTATATTTAAACAATTATAATTGATGGAGTGAATATATTTGTAAAATCAATAAAAAAAACAAGGTTACATATTTGAAGATTATTATTACCTTTGTTCCATGTTCCCCTCATGGAGACATAAACTCATTTTCATATTCTATAGGAGAATGGAATTGAAAGGTTTTTATTGCTAAATGATTATATGCCATATTAAGTAATAACAAGGGAAATAGTGCAAAGCAGCTAGTCCCTGCCTTAAAATTATGTTTTTAGAATGATAAAAAACATAAAGATTTTCTCACTATTCTTTAACAAATTATGTTTTGCAGTTTTGTATAAAGGAAGTAAAGACTTCTACTCCCATGTTTAATTCAAAATCAAACAAACCATAACATCATTTGCAATCTCTGCCACAAATGTGTAGGAGTTCAAACTATAATGTCATTTGAGATCTCTTACATATTGCACAATTTAAAATGAAATGATAGCATTTGTATTCTTCCACAAAGAAAAGAGCTCCCATGAAAATAAATTATTTAAGGCATTGCATAATTAAAATTAAGTAGATTGATTAAGCTTAAATACTTAAAGGTTATATCTAATGCTTCTTATCTCCAATTATTTTGTAACTTGTAACTAAAATCAAATAAATTTACAAATAATGAAATACTTAAATATTAATGAGGAAGTATTTTGAATTTTCTCACTTTCAAAGTACAAGGCATGCACAAGTCCATTAACTTAATAGACTTTAAAAATTGTTACAATAATGGGCATAAATATGGCCATAAACATGATTAATGCACTTAAGATTTTTCACATGTTTTTTTAAATTTGACAATGAAAAAAAAAATACTTATAAAATTATTGTCAAGGTAAAAGACTTAATATTGTTATGATATATTTTTGAAACTTTATATTTTTTAATAGTTTTAAAGTTATGTAATTGTCTTTGACCNTTCACATGTTTTTTTAAATTTGACAATGAAAAAAAAAATACTTATAAAATTATTGTCAAGGTAAAAGACTTAATATTGTTATGATATATTTTTGAAACTTTATATTTTTTAATAGTTTTAAAGTTATGTAATTGTCTTTGACCGTCTGTGCTTAGGAATTCTCTGTGAAGTGATTGATTCAGGTTTGTTAGTGGGATGAAGGTTGTATTGTTGCCTCACAACCACTATGGACCCCATCGGGAAGTTTAACTACATTTCACATTTACCGACGGAATGTCGTTTTCTTCACTTTACCCCACGTGATTTGTTTAGCCCATAGAATCCCTTTATTAGTCCCTATCGTAGGCGTAGAGGGACTATAGCGATCGATAAATCATTGACTTCATATTAGTCTGTCCTTTGACCACAAATATCTCCATATTATCTATTGTTGGAACCAGGGAACTGAAAACATTGATTTTTATATTTAAAAAAGGTACTATATTTGTCATGATATGATTGGACAAGGGATTGGAGGTCTTATTGTCAGCTTCGCTATTCCCAATGTTATATATGTTGGCATATCCAAAGTATTTGATCATATATGGTCTTTTTTGAATCATATATTTTGTTATGCATTCGTCGATGGTGGATTAATGCTAGCATTAATTCGAATGTTTGGTTTAGCATTTTATGCTAGGTAAATTTATGATAATGTTTGATATGGTGGCATATCCAAAGTTTGGCTTTCCAAAACATTCTGTGGTGTTCGAACTATTGTTACAAAAAATATATTTTTTCTTTTTGGGATACGTCAGAGTCTTGCCACATTGAATTTTTTTCTTAAATGTTTACAGTGAATTTCTGACAGACTTAAATGTTTACCTAACATGCTTGGTAGTGTTGAATGGTTACTTAATAGGCTTGTTACAAGAGATTTTCTTATGTTTTTAAAATTTTTATGCTCCAACGGCGTTGCTGGTTCGATGGTCCATGCTTGCTTTTTGCATGCCACCGATTTCTTATTTGCATGTTGTCATTGTTCTTGCTTGCTTGTTCGTGTTGTTGCAATTTGGACGTTTGGGTTTCTGCAATCGCGATTGGAACAACATCGTTCCTATGGCGTTCCTGGGGGGGTGGTTGCTGCTTGCTTCTTTCTTCGTTGTATGCTGTTTATTGTTGCTTGATTCGACTTTGCAAGGTACCGGTCCTGCGCCTGCAGTTGGGCCTTTTAGTGCTTCTCAGCTGGGTTCTTGTTTGGCTAGGGTTTGCAAATGTTGGGATGTTGCATCTGTGGTTGGATCTTTGGTCACATTTTGTTTTGCACTGCAGTTTGCATAGAATACTATTAAGATAAAATAACAGACTAAAGAATTGCAGGCGGTGTAAATTGCATATGTTACGCGTTGAAGCAAAGTTTGTTGGCCTCAAAATATATTTCATGGTTGCCGATGCTTTTTACATGGATTATGTGTTACTATGGTTTTATAGTTATGAAAATGGCTTTTGTTGTGTGGGAGATATAATTGTTCTCTCCCTTTTATTTTCCTGTTGTAAATTGCGTTTGACTCTAGTTTTTTGCGTTTATGTGGTCATTGCGAGCGACCGCCGTTCGGTTGCATAGTTGGCCACTTTTATGGACCCAACTTCGCGAATAGGTTCTATCGGACTATGACAGGTCGTGTTCGGTGTATACATTAGCTTTCCCGAATTAGTTTTCTTTAAAAGAATCCTAGGCAGAAGACAATGCAATTTATGAAATTATAGGTTTCCTGGACCGCGGAGCCGTCATCCCATACTTAGCCAGTTTTTGCATCGCGGGTTGACGGGGTAGGCAGCTGAAAATTGACAATCGGAGAGTTCCGCGATATACAAATTGACAATCGGTCAGTAGCGAGAGTTTTGCGATCATTCCGATTGACCGCAGTTGGGTTCCATACTTAGCTAGTATTATGGACGCGCCTTCGCGGATAGGTTGTATCGAACTATGGTGTATACATTAGCATTTCCAAATTAGTTTTCTTTAACAGTAGGGCTCCTAGACAGAAAACATTGAAATTTATCAAATTATAGGTTTCCTGGACAACATAGATTAAACATAGGAAATATGTAATTTTATAGAGTAGATATATACAGCCTGCACGGAGCCGTCATCCCATACTTAATCAGTTTTTGCATCGCGTGTTGTCAGGGTAGGCGACTGAAAATTGACAATCAGAGACTTCGGTGATATAGAAATTAACAATCAGACTTGTGGACTATTTGAATTTGAAGGCCGACATGTCCAAAAAAGTTAACTTCGGCGATATAGAAATTGACAATCGGACTTGGAGACTATTTGAATTTGAAGGCCATAATGTCCAAAAGAGTTAACACTGTCGAAATAGTTTACTTTACGTGCGTTTTACATACCCTGGTGGACAAAAAACACAAAAAAAAATAGTGAGCATTTTTTGGATGGCGGGTTCTTGGGATGGTGGGCTCTAGGTTCGGTCCCTGTTGTTCCGTGTCCTACAAATAGCACAGACAGTTCCGCGATATACAAAATGAAAATCAGGCTTGCGCACTATTTGAATTTCAAGGGCTCCTGCAAAACAACTATCATTCTCGAATTACTTTTCTTTGCGTACGTTTTACATACGCTCATGAACAAAAACAAAACAATAGTAGTAACGTCTGTTACATAGGGCTCCAATCCCCGCTACCTTATGTGCTTCCCAATACACATTAAATATGCTTTGAAAAGTTAGAACTGAGCAGACAGGTTTGAAAAGATGGGCCTTAATAACTGGAAAGCTTGAGGACATATCCAATTAAAATGAATAAACAGGCAAATATTATGGGATCTGGTAATTTGTTTTTGCCTGCATTTTAAATTTGCGAAATTATTCCCCCGGATGGGGTGCCACGTAGTCAAACGGAGCCACGCAGAATTATGCCGGGACGCAATATTAATGCATCCACCGATGACCATCCCCTCAGTCATTAACACACCATGGATCGGCGCAGCCATACCCAAGCGATGATCCCCTTCGCGCAAGTGAATAGTACCAGGCATCAGCGCACTCAGCAACAAGCCTTAATGGCTATGGCAGTCGCGGTTGCCCTCCTCCTTATCACTGGAATTGATAGAACAGAGCGACATTCGCCCATAGCAGCGTTCATTCCATTGGAGCAACAACAGTTCATTCCACTGAAGCAACGATTTAAGGTCCCGTCGAAGCTCTGGAGCAGAGCAGTCCATTCGAAAGCAACCCTGGTCATCTCCAGGGTCTCCACCATGCCCAGAGCAAGAGGAAAGCCACGTAGGGGTGCCACTTGGTACACGGCCGAATCTCGACGCCAGAGACAGAAGAAGTTTGAGTAGGTGCTGACCATGGCGTCCATCCGAAGGCACAAGAAACCACGAACGCCTCCAATGGCGTACGTGGAAGAAATTACCTTGGAGGACACCATGCAGAGCTATCCCAAGCTCCCTCTGTTCACAGTCCCGGACAATTGGAATCCACCCACTGAGTTTGTCTCAGACGACAAGCCTCCGCCTGCGGGCATTCAGCCTGGTCCCAAAGCCAACAGCCCAGAGGAGCATTTCACCACCTGCAATGTCGAAGAAGAGACCCCTCCTGGTGCACCCATGGAGGCGGTGACCCATCTTTTCAACCGCCCGGCGTATGCAAGTAAAGGCGCAACATAGCCCATTCACCCCGCTTCCGTCGACAACCACTGGCAGGAGCAACCACTCTTTACCGACTCGGGGTACCTCACTCTCATCTTTGAGCTGAGGAGTTTGTTGGATGACCAAGTCTTTCGCCTTGCCAGAATCGATCAACGACTCGACATGCTTTTCGCGGCTCACTCCATAACTCTTCCACAACGACAATGCCCAACGTGCGCGCAGACTTACACGCTTCCAGCAGGCTGGCGACAACATGGGGACAAGGACAAGCGTATAGGCTAAAAGGTTCAATGATGTTCTTGGTTAGGAATCTCTTTTACTGTTCTGAACTAAGCTTTGGCCCAATTAGTCTTTAGTTATCTTATAACTAGTTCATGGCATACAGTTTAAACTTAATATGTGACATTCCTAGTTTCCTTTGGGCAGGACGGAACCATGTCAATTTTGTTAGCTGGGAAACACATGGCACACAATGCCCAACTGTCTCGGTTTCCTATCTAGGCGGGACAGCTGGCATCGCAAACAGTCATTGTACCTTGATTATGCTAATATAACAGGTTCCATCTTTTTTACTAAAAATAAAATAAAATTTGCGAAATTATTAATTTTTTTTTTCCCTTGTGCAGTTTTAGTTTTCTTCAAAGCTTCAGCATAGTTCACGAACGTGTCGGTGACAGAGACCTTGATGTCATGTCCCTCTCTAATATTGTGTATTTCGAAATGATGGGCTTTAATAACTGGAGGACATCTCCCATTAAAATGAATAGACAGACGAATATTATAGGATCTGGTAATTTCTTTTTTCCTGCATTTTGAATTTGCGAAATACTTTTTATTTTATTTTTTGCTTGTGCAGTTTTAGTTTTCTTAAAATCTTCGGCAAAGTTCACAAACATGTCACCCATAGAGGCCTTGACGTCATGTCCCTCTTTAATATTGTGCATATCTTAGATGTCAGATTTCAGAATCTGCTCCGATATGGGAATTTTAATACGTGCCGGTAGTCACTATTGAGTGTACATATTAAAAAAGAGTGGCATTAATAAGTGAAAATATCGAGAACATATGTCATTAAAACGAATCAACATAAAATCTACGGCAGACCATCCAACCTTGATTTTAAATACTTATTTCCATTTCTCTCTATGATCAAAGAGTTGCGCTTTAGGGTGCCGTCGTTCTAATGTTCCTGGTCATGCACATGTAAGACAACTTAGAGATGCAATTGACGAGCAAATGAAAGAATAGAGCATGGCTTTATGTGACCTGAGCTTTGAGTAAAAACAAAACTTTGTTATACAAAGAGAAACTCAGAGAGGACGAAAAAAACAGAACAAGTATGTTCTGGTTGGTGTTCTCCTTGTGTTCGATGCTTTGGTTCATTGAAAATGCTGGTTGGAGATTTGTTGGTTGAAATTCTTTGTTTTATTGCTGGGAATTGTAATGGATTTTGAGGTCGGGTGCGAAATAGTTCTTCGTTTAAGTATATAGCTTCTTCCAACAACACAGATTTGGCAACCGTATTGAGTTGTATAGATTGCACAAGTATTTGTCTACCTTGGAGGCGATTAGCAGAAACTGTATGGGTGGATAAAATGACATACTGTCACTGCAAAATCTTCTATTTCATAGTATGATGACCTGCATGTGGGTCTGGTAGCCGACTTGACAGAAAGCTATGTTCTTTGTGAAAGTTTGTTCGGTTTCCTCTGGATGTAGTTGCAGACTCTACATATTTGCCATCACCTATGAACATTCCATACCTTTCTATGGGCCGCCATATCTCCATGGCTATGAAGAAAGATATATTATGATGCCATCTGCAACAATTGATACACTTGCCAGACCTGTTCTGGTGCATTCTGTAGCATTTGATGCACTTGCCGCACCTCTACTGCCCGAAGAAGTTATGTACCTCAACAAAGTTGCTTTTTGCATCTGGGTTGGACGTTCCTTCCAATTTACTATAATAAAGCAAATAAGTTCCACATACAAATCCTCAGGCAGGCTTCTCAACCAAACAGACGATCGAATATAGGGAGAATACCAGTCACTACATACTTGAATTATTTTTCGTTGCTTTACCTGTTATGACATAGAATGACTCCTTCCACTTTGAAATCAGCCTGAATGGCATTTGTAAGTTGTCTCGGATGTCAAGGGTCAGGAACATTGCAAGCAAAGCACCTTAAACCCCAACTTTTCGACAACAGAGGGAAATTAATACTTGACAAAGAATGGAATGTTGAATAAACATGCATTGCAAGCAGGCCATATCTGGAAGAGAGAAGATATTCAAAAAAGTGGGATAGATGTACTTGGCGGCACCGATTAAGTACAAAACTGTGAAGAAGCTTCATCAATGTACATATTTTAAATTGGTCGATGGCAGGCGAAATCGCAATCGTTGTCGAAAATAGCCTCAACTGTATTTTGTAACCCACCTTATTTGAATATAGAATAATTTCGGTTTATTTTTTAATAGTATTTTCCAATTTCTGGTATTTGTTTTAATTGTATTTTCTACCTTCTTCTCCTGTGTAGTTAAACATGAAACACAAGGTTTTGTTTCTGCTGACGAGTACTTCAATCTAAATAAAACTTGGTCTGTTCTTTGTTTACATTTTACATGTAAGAATAACTTTTCATAGGCCATACTTATGTGGCGGCGGCCTTGTATTTAAAGAAAGAAATTGGAGGACCCATCCTACTCCCATTCTTTGGGTTCCGTGAATAGAATTAATAATGAGTAACAACAAGGCGGCTGAACTGTTGACGCAATGTTCTTGTGAAGTTTGTTGGATATATTTCAGCTTCTTCTATTTGATAATATCCGTGCATATACACTAATATCAATAATATTGGAATAAATACAAAAAAACTTCCTCTTCAGCAAAGCTTAGGAAATTATGTTTGGGTTTGTGGTATTAAACAACTATGTCCATTGTTCCGTCATATACATCTTCCAGCCTAAGAACTTTTGTAATCTGCAATTTATGCTTTAATTACTTAAAAGTCACACCAAATTTTGATTGCATTTAATTTAATTTAGATATTGATGTTTATGGAGAGCCGACATTTGCTGATCTCATTGCAACGAATACAAGATGAATAGATGATAAGGAGTTTATGTCGTTGAGACCACAATGCAAATTCATGTTTCTTGTTGCACTATGTACATGTTGCAGTCAAATTT
Source organism: Picea engelmannii (assembly GCA_009831015.1). Lineage (NCBI taxonomy): Eukaryota > Viridiplantae > Streptophyta > Pinopsida > Pinales > Pinaceae > Picea > Picea engelmannii. The sequence continues at coordinate 884,348 of ML777315.1, forward strand.
TTTGAGGTTCTAGCGAAATTTGCAAGTCGAAAAGCATCTTGCAGATTGGGAGATCATTTTCATTTAAAACAACCAATCCATTAATATATATTACTATGAATACTATTCAGATACATATGAAAACTTTGTTCATTGATAGATGCTAGTATGAAAAATATTGAAATAGATATCATAACTTTGTCTTGGCCAATACTTACCCAATTATCTGGGCACCAGGCCCCGGGTTCGCGGTACCCAGCACCTATGTCCCCTGTTTTGTCATATACATGTTGCAGCGAAACAACGTTAGTGATTTGTTCCTTTCCATAGTTGGCCAATTTTATGCCCACCGCTGCGGGGCCAACGCTTACGAACCTAGCTGCTTATCGTTCCGCAATATACATCTTGCACTAAAAAGATCCGTGATCTACAATTTCACCGCGGGTTCCGCGTACACATTGAATTCTTTCAAAGTATCTGATGCTGCTTTCCATCCCTAGCAACTTCGTATCCTTCCTGATATACATCAGCAATGCTCTTACTAGTGACAAGTGGACAAAGTGGTACAAAAGATACCTCCGTCATCTGCAATTCATGCTTTAACATCTTCATATATATCCTCGCACGACGGATCTGACCGAGCGTTGTTCCTTTCCATACTTAGCCAATTTTATGCCCGTCGCTACGGGGCTGACGCTTGCTAACCCTGATGTTCTTCTGCGAGATACTTAGTTATTTTTCCCTTCTCTTGTTCTCGTATATTATCTACAATTCCACTGCCAACACCTCTGTCTTTTTTCCCTTATTTTCTTCCCATGTATTATGGGACTATAAAACATGGACATGATATTCTATAAAGCACGCACAAATTCTGCATTCCACACCTAGTGACATTTTTTATCACGGGTTCTCGGGCACACAGGCGAGCTCAAAAATGGGGCTCCATTGTTTCGTAGCCTACAAATAGCACCCAAAATTCTGCGATATACAAATTGACAAGCGAATCTGCGGACTGGTTGAGTCAACATTGCACTTCTATTGTTCTGTGTCCTCTAAACAACACTCCCAGTTCCGCGATATAGAAATTGACACACGAAATGCAGAAATGGAGGAGTGCAGATTGCCATTGTTTACGGATGCCAATTCCTGTGAAGTATCTAAAAGTATCTAAAAATGCATTTAGAATACTAAATTAGCACTTATTAGTGACAACTGGACACAGAGGTACGAAACAATTGGAATTGCAGTCTCCGCAATATACAAATTGACTACCGGACATCGTCCGCTCTTTTGTCTTACAGATTATGCATTCAAATGTTCGGAGCAATACAATTAGAAGGTTCGAGCCTCGCCTCCTCTGCGGACACCTTCTCAGCCTGTTTTGGATCCTCCTTTTGGTGGGTTCACAAAATATGCAGCTCCAACATTGGCGAGTTGGCATATCTTTATTTCCATCTATACAATCAAATGACAAATCCGATCGACCGTTGTTGCTTTCGATACTTGGCGAATTTTATGTTCACGGTTGCTACACTGGGACCAATTTCAGTTCCATCTATATCCTCACATGGAGAATTGAACCAACAACTGTTCCTTTTCATACCTACCGACATTTCTGATCATGGGTTCTCGGGCGAGCGGGCTCAAAATTGGCCCTCCATTGTTGTGTGTGTTACAAATAGCACCCAAAATTCTGCGATATACAAATTGAGAAGCAGAGCTACGGACTGGCTGACTCGACATTGCGCTTCTATTGTTTCGTGTCCTCCAAATAGTCCTTTAAGTTTCGAAAATTCACACACGGAATGCAAAGATGGCGGGGTGGATATTGCCATTGTTTACGGATACTAATCCCTATGAAGTATTTAACATAATCTAAAATATTATTTTCAATACTAAATTACCTCTTAGTAATGACAACTGGACATAGGTGTGGGTTCCGACATCATCCGCTCTTCCGTGTTACAAATTATGCATTCAAATTATTTACTCCGATCCTCCGCAATATATAAATTGACTACCGGGTTCACATCTTGTATTCAAAATTTCCCTGATCTACAATTCCACCGATGACTCCTTTCTCCTTTTTCCCTTTTCTTCTTCCCTTGTATTATGGCACTCATTATCTCCATGTATATAATCACACCTTAGGCAATTTTATGTCCACGGTTGTTGGGTTGGAAATCTACAATTCTATCGCGTGCTCCTCGAACTCGCAAGCTTCACTGTACCACGGTTGACAAATGTGCTTCCTAATATACATTCTATGCTCTTACTAATGACTCTTACAAGTGACAGTTGCACACAACAATACGAAACAATTCACATGCATCCATTCACAACATAGAAATTGACTATCAGGTTCCAACATCGTCCCCTCTTCCGTGTTACAGATTGTGCATTCAAATGTTCCGAATAATACAATTTGACCATCCATACCTCTGACCCTATTTTAGATCCTCCTGTTCACAGATTCACTAAATCTCAAATTCTTAGTCATTGTTTAAAGTTAGCGCATTCGAAGTCTGCTGCTTCTTCTTCCCTAATATGCATATTGCACTCAAAATTTCCGTGATTTACATTTCCATCACAGACTCGTTGGTCCTTTTTCCCTTTTCTTCTTCCCTTGTGTTATTGCTTTGTGGTTATATACATAGTCGCCTTTCTATAAACACGGGTTCCAGCATTGGCGGGTTGAAATATCTTTATTTCCATCTATATAATCACACGACTCCTCCGACCGACCACTATTGCTCTCCATACCTATCCAAGTTTATCGCCACAGTTGGCGGGTTCCATGTACTGCAATCAAAAAGTTTCGAGACATACAATTTGACCCTGACGCCCTCACCTTCAACAGTTGTACCTTGCAACCCTATTTTGTAGCGGTTTTTTTCCCCTGCCTGCGACCTCCATACTTTCTTGCTATGCAATTAGAAACCTTTGATGCTAATAAGCCACCATGCAGGAACCGTCAACATTGTCATTAATGGGCGAAAAACTCGAGGAGATATCCCATTATTACACATTAAACCAAGATGTGCGGAAACTTATTTTGTCCCTTCCGATTGTTCATCTCCAACACGCGTCGTCGTGTTGGGCCGCTCAAGAAATCTACAATGCTTAATCGCTCATTGCAATATCAACCATGTTCACATTTCTATATATGGAATTAATAGTGTTTAATGTTAACAACACATCATGCAATAGCTGTCCAGATTGTCATTAATCAACGAAATTCTTGAGGACATCTCCCATTCACATGCTTTCGACCAAAATTTGCGCAGGGTTATATTATCCCTTCCAACCTTTCATTTCATTCATGGTCTGGAACAAATAAATGTCTTTGTAGACCTATGGCAGCGGGTCGAAAATAGTTTTGTGGAGATACAGTAAATATGTTCACAGAAGAGGACCAAAGATTCCAGTGGCCTAGGACATACTTTTACTATTCATCTCGTTCTGCCCAGAACGAAGTGATTTGGACCTCTGGAATCGCTCGTGCAGGCTACGTCCCTGAGGTTTTTGACTATAAGGAGGTGGTATCTTGGTGCACCGAAAAATATATTCCAAGCCAAAGAATTATTCCACTGTGCGACCATTCGCCTGTTTCTTTGTCACCTCAGCTCTTCTGCGAGATGTTGAAATTGCTGAAACCAACATTAACGTTCAGAGGACAACACTGCAAGCAGTTTCTAGAAAAACATCATAACGGGTTGGACATCTTAGCCGACTTTCTCGAATACCCGACAACAATTCTTGAAGATATCACAAGGCTCCAGGTAAGTTCCTTTAGAAATCCATTTCGGGAAATTGCTTGGCTGTTTACAAGAATAACGGGACAGGCATCCACAACAAGAATTTCCCATATAATTATTTATATTTTTTATCTCACAGTCAAGGAACAATACATTTTCGATTCGGGAAAGCTAATCTCCATTGAACTATGTTCCCAGTTGTCACGATTCAAAGAATCGAATAAATTTTATATGTCATCCTACTTGATTTTTGCATTGCTGCCCATTTCCAAAACTTTCTCTTTCCAATAAAATAAATTGTGGATTCGACCCAGTAACATTCTGGCATGACACCCTGTGGAGACACAAGGCCTCCCATTGTTTTTATGAAGTTTTTAATGTCTTTGTCTCAATTTTCAAAGATTTATTGTTAGGAAAGGATGCTCTGCGAATGTCTGGCAACGCAAGCAAGTTTTTGAACAAGAAGGGCACACTTGAGCAAAAGGAAAATCACAGTCTCCTCATGGTCTTTGGCTCTAAGGAAAATCCTGCCTTCCTTCCATGCCACATCAAGAACAAGATGTTTGTTGTAGAAATAGGAAGGCAATACAACCACTGGTTGCATTTTTTCCATGACAAGAAAAAAAAACAGTTCATTCCTCTGCCCTGGAAAGTAGGAGACTTCTTGTGCAGAAACATTAACAAGATTGACGAGTTTTCCGCCCATTTCAAGAAATTGAATCTAACGTACGCTGAAAGGCTAAAAGGGTTCGACCCCAATGGAATTTTTGGAGAACATTTACTGGGTGTTAGATTTAACACCTCTTTTATCCATAGACACCTGACCCAAGACAAGGATAGTGTTGACAACAATCCTGCTTCTGCCCATTGCGACGCAGAGACATTACAAAGCGCAACTCAATTGTACAGACAACATGGTAAAGTATCTGGTGAGAAGGGTAACCAGTCCCCCGCCAACACTCCCAAGAGCACAACACCATGGAGCGTTGCTTCGACGGTCCATCCCAGTAAGAAAGCAACCCGGAAATCTTTGAACGGAGGAGGAGATAAGAACCCTCCTCGCATAAATATTGATAGTTCTCAGAAAGTTCCACTGACGAAGAAGAGAAAAAACAATGCAGGCCACGCGGAGGAACCCGAAATTGACAGTGGAAAACTGCAAATTGAAATTGAAGCTGAGCAGATGAAAAAAAATTGGGTCGTTCGTGGTGGACATATCTGACACTGAATTTTTGACATAGATGAATCCTTCATAATCTAGAGCGCTATTTTTGACAGCCAATCTAAAAGTATGGTCATTGAAAATAGAGATGTAACAAACAGGAAAGGCAAATCTTGAACAGAGATTTACTTTAGCCAAATGACCCTGTCCAAAATCTGCTCGTTTCAGTAGGTAACTGGTGACGTTCTTCGCGATTCCATTGGAGGAATGGAGATGGATTATGCCAATCTGAAACACCGCCTCAACTAATTTGACAGGCTTTCATTGCAACACCAGAATTTGCCAGTCCTTTGGAAAAAATTGTGCCTTCTACCACTGCAGCGAAGATGAAAGTATCCTCTACCCTCCTTGCATGCTCCAGAGCCCTTGTAGAGAACAACATCAACAAAAGAATGCAGCTAGTTACTGAAGCCTGGGAAACATCGCAAAATTTAGTTTCCTTCGAAAAGAAGGCCAATGATTTGCTTGAACATTTGGAGGCGAATTTAAAAAATGAACATTTTTTTTGTCATCAAGTGTTGGACCCTTTTTCCAACTATGCCCTGAACACATCGGAACTAAAAAGAAGACAAGAGAAACTCCCCTCCCCAAAGTGCACCAAAAAAGTAAAAGCATGCTGGCAAAAAAAATTTGAGAACCTGCACCTCATTGTTAAATCATGTAAACAAATCATATCATAAAAGGAAAATTTATTCACAAGCCTGCTCCAGATGGGCTTAGTTGGAACTACCAACGAGGTTCAAGATCCAAACTTAATTCGCAAATCCTTGTCAGTCACCAAAGAAGCGTTCCAGGAACAAGTTGATATTTTAAAGGGGTTGTCTTTCGAAAAGTTTTACAGCATACTTGAACATCGTCTAGATGAGCACGAGCGTTGGGTACTGGACTATGCCTCACACAATGAAGAAATTGAACAGAGTCTGCATAGTATTTTAATGGATCTAAGGAAATTAGAAAATGACCTTTACGACATAGAGATTCAGGATGAAATTAACATAGCCCCCATGAAAAGTTGCATCGAAGAATGGTTCCAACTCAGAATGGAAAGCCTCGTCCAGGAAGGGCAACAACCGATCAACATGAGTCCATTGCCCATCAACGATAGAAACAAAAACGCATCGGCTTCATAGTAAGTCTATACTGCCATCTTGTTTTGTTTATCATTACAGTTTAAGTCTATGTTGTCAACTTCTTTTCTTTATTAATCCACTTATGTCCTCTTTAAATAGAAAATTGTAACCAAAGACTCATAAGTTCCAATTTCTTCTTTTTAGGTCTTCCTCTCTACCATCGCACACTTCTTTTGACGTTCCTAATTATTGTACTTATTTCTTTTTATGCTCCGCGAGAGCCCCAATCCCAGTCTATATGACAAATGCATTTAAATTTCCACAAACATGTAACAAACATTATTAATTTTTGTTAAATTTCAAAGAAAACTGATTCGAAAATGTCCTTATTGTATACTAAACTTTGGGTTTCCAGGAACCTTCTTGTTTGTTCCAAAGAAAACTAATTCAGATATGCTACATTTTTTGTCTCCTATTGTCTACTAATTTTTGGGTCTTCAACGACGTTGATGGTTTAAATGTTGATGTAATTTTCTGATACATGTAACAACCATTATTTATTTTATAATAAGTTTCTATAGTTCGCAAGCCCGCTTCTCAATTTGTATATCGCGAAACTGTTGATGGTTTTTGTAGGGCACGGAACAATATAGGCCCTTGAAACCGCCAGCCCGACAACCTGCGATCCAAAGACTCACTAATTATGGAATGAGCATTCCATCCATGCTCTATAAAACATGTGCAAAGAAAACTAATTCGGCAATGCTATATCTTTTTTTTCCAAAAAAACGCCTTAGTTTTAAAGCAAAGTAATTCAGTGCAACGGATGTTATTACTATTCTATTATATAACATACATTATTAATTTCTGGTAAATTTCTATAGTCCACAACTACGCCTCTCATTTTGTATATCGTGGAATAGTCGGTGCTATTTGTAGACCACGGAACATCAGACACCCAATTTTCGGCGCGCTAGCCTGAGAACCCACGATACAAGAACTGCCTACGTATGCAACGAGGGCTACAAATTTCGTATCTATAAAACTAAAAATCTACTTTATACAAATGCATATTTCATATGTATAATTTATTTACTAAATATCTACTTTATACAAATACATATTGCGTATGTATAATTTATTTATTTATGATCACTTTCTATGTCCTAGTTTTAAAAATAACCAATTCGGTAATGCTAAATTTTTTGTGTCCAACAGTCATTCAAACATTGATAATTTTTTATATTTTTTCAAGAAGAACTAATTCGGGAATACTATGTTCTGCACGCAAACCACATGTATTTCAACTTTCTAGCCACCTGCCTGTACTAGGTCACATTTACTCCCATACCAACCTGGCAGGGACTACGCTGCCATGCAACACTTGTTAATATTATAATCATATATTTTTCATGGCCTCCTTTTGCTCTAACTTAGCACAAAAAACAAAGGAGATAGGCTATTAAATAAGTGTAGGATAGAGAATCGAGAAGATATGCGTATTAAATAAGTGTAGTACATATAATCAAGTAGACCTGTGTATTAAATAAGTGTAGGACATATAATCAAGTAGCATGACAATTAATTAAGGACAGATCGCAATATTTTAGATTTTTTTTTTTTTTAATTTTAAATTTAAATATATATATTTTTTGACAATTTCACATCCAGGTAGAGATAAATTGTCATTTCATAATTTTCAACCAATCAAAAAATTGAATTTTTAAATATTAAATATTCAAAAATAATTTTTATTTTTAAAAATATTAAATTTAATAAATAAATATTACTAAACATTACAAAAAATTATACAATTTTTTTATTAAGATTTAGAAGTCAAAACAATTTGACCCAAAATCGATTACTATATTCCCTGCTTTGGCAGGGACTAATAACATGAACAAAAATGAATTTGATTTTGGTCCATGAAGGTGGTTTAAACCCAAATGGTTTGGATTTTGATTAAATCAAATTTTGATTATTAATATTCAATTTGGGATTTTCTCAAATTTAATACTTCAGAAAGTAAATAAATAATGATTTGCATGTGCATGATGGGTATACTATAACCAATGAACATATGATCATGAGGGTATGTTAATTACATCGTCACATTGTAATGTAAGTAACCCTTCATTATCCCCACAAATTATTATTATTATTATGAAATGATATAAAAGCTAATAAGGGTCTTATACGCAGAGGATAACGAGAGATGAAAATAGAAAAGTGAAGATAACAAGAGATCAAGATCTATATGACATCAAGCATAACATAATAGAGGTGGATTAAGATCGTGGTGAAGGAGTTACCCACAACATCAAACAAATAATGTGGATTCGACAAAATAGCACTAATAAAAATAGAATCCTTGAGGTATTATGGAGCATAGAAGGGGTTATATTCTTGTGTTGTACGGGTTTGTCAAGGGATTATTAATATTGGGTTGACTGAAAGATTAGCAATAGAGGTCTCCAATGAAATTGTTGGTTGATTTTAGATGTTTTTGGGATGGGATGAGTGACCTTATAGTCTTGAAACTTGTTTCATTTTCCTTGATGGTCTCATAGCCTAGTTAGGGGGTGACATCCATAAAGGAATGCCTATGGTTGGGTGGAAATTTGCTTACACCGAGTTAGTTGCTTGGTTCTACTTTTGGATAAGATAAGTACTTCATCCTTGTTTTGGATTTTCTTATTGTTTTTTGATTATAAATTTGTGTTGTTTACGAATAAATGTATTGAAATTCCTTTAGGTGACGATAAGAAAATTGACTTTATATATGCTCTGAAAACTATTGTAGAAATGCATTGGAAGTATGCAAGTTAATTGTTTGCCAATAGATCTTATAGCATTTACGTATGCACCATATATGTCCATCTTAAAAAAAAAATGAATCGTTAGGATCATGATGGGACTCGTGATTAGCAAAGGATAAACCATGGGGATGTGAACTATTATTCCAATTGCTTGGGGTACTATTGGCATGTGATTGCTTAGCATACGAAATTTCTTGATCCACCTTGTTATGACTATGAGCATTATGTCATTCTTAATATTTTACATTTCCTCTAGAACTATTTTCCTCATTAACATAATCAGATTTCCTAGGACCATAGTGGCATCGAAACATTTGGTTGGCCATTCCCATGCCTTTGTATCAAATTGTATGTCGACAACACATCCTTTTGTTCATTTACATAGCCATGGGTGGGTACATGCTTTTTTTTGGGTATCTAATATCCTTGTCCTCGACCTAGCCACTGGAATCAACAATTGAATGCTCTATGTTGGCATTAGCAAATGGGACACCATTGTCCCCTTGAAGATGAGAGGAAATATGGGTTTGGTAATTTGTGAATCATGACCAATAGGGCTTTGATGCCTTGGGTCACCTTCTATGTTGTGAGGATATCACATATTATTTCTAATTCTCCGTGGGGAAACAATCTAGGTTTGATTCCACTGACCAACATCTCTATGTTGATTAGAAGAGGTCAAATTTCCACGTAGAGAGTCAATGATAATTTATTTTTCATGTAGTGGGTTGAGTTCTTTGGTCTGACTAGGCGAACCAATTTCTCTAGCTCGCAAAGAACTATAAGAATCCGTTGTCATATTTTCTCCTAGCTATATTTCTTTATGCATATTTGAAGTTTAAACACCCATGGTCAATGCTGGATAAGTATGCACAAAATGCCACCAATTTGATGTTGTCGGAAGGTACACAAAACAAAAACTAATTTTCTCTTTAAAATTGCCCATAATTTCTCTAACACAAATAAATTCAATTGGCATATTTGGGGAATTGAATCGTGGAACCATTATCAATGCATGTGATAGCAAGTAATACCTCCGTAGAATGTGTCTTAGCAGTGCCATATTCAGCTTGGCTTTGTCATGCAGCTATATCGAATTCTACTAACATAATGTTCGAGGTCTAGTGATATGATGTATATTGAGTTCCAATAAGTACATTAAGTTCAATTGGAGATAATAGGTGTGTAGCCTTAGATACCTAGTTTTCCTACTTGGAAACATAGGTGTTAAAATTGATGCTTTTGGTCGAATCCTTGACTAAGTTCAATTTGAATTTGATTAATTTTAATTAAGTAGAAAAAGATGTCCTAACTGTGGCAATAAAAAAATTCAATTGTATTTCCCAATTGCTTGAGAAGAAATCACTCTTTTATAGAGAATAAATGCTTAACCTAATACCCCATTCCCTTAACATTGCTAGAGAGGAGATTGGGTATTTTACATTTGACTCAAGTAATCAAAAAAAAAATCATGGCTATTATGCCTCATCAGTTTTTGGAAACCTATTATTGAACCTCAAAAGGCTTTTTTTCACATAGACCCTGATTGTTAGGGGGGTGGTCACTATTGATAGAAGACTAACTTACCTAGGGATTCATAACTCACACTGTCCTCACTATGGGATGGATGAAACTTTGAAATGCCTCTTTTGGTTTTATAATCTTCTAGTAAGGGTTGGGCTTGGATTGAGTTTGTGTGCCAACAATTTTTCCCTTCCTTCCCCTCATAGTGTGTTGCCCTTTTAGGAAATTTCCTTCCTTGGGCCATAGATTTTCATATCACTTTGATGCTTGTTATAGTTGAAGCTCTCTTTTGGATATGGAAACAAACAAATAATGATTTGTTTAATGATGTTGTGATGTCTCACCAATTTTCATGGTATGATGCAACTTTAATATGTGCCCATTTGATTACATAGATCAAGGTATAACACTAATACATTTGGGTCAAATTTTGACGATGTTTTCGTAGCAATTGCTACTTTATATTATCGGAAGATCGACAAACATCAAACCCCCTCAAATGTCATTTCACATGACATCGGTGTTCCGACAACATCAATATCGTCTCTGTTGTGACATTTCATGCGGACACGTGTCATCTCAGACTTCGCTGTCCAAGCCCACTATGGATGTCGCTACAACGACACTGAGACGTTGCACCTGCGACGCCACAGACCGTCAGTCTTCTGATGTCTATGCTATATTAGTGAAGTTGACGCCATGACAACAATTCCAGGCATGTCGGACGATCGAGGGAAGGTATCGTCGGTCATCCGACGTCTACTCTATATCAACAATGTTTCACCTGTGACGTTGACGCCATGACAACGATGCTAGAAACATTAGACACCCAACGAAAGGTACGTCGGTCTTTCGACTTATACGATATATTAGGGACATTTCACCTGCGACGTTGACGCCATGACGACAACGCCAGGAACGTCGAAGACCGACATAAGGTAATTTCAAGCTTCTGATGTTTATGCTATATCAACGACGCTAGGGACGTCGGAAGATCGACGACCTATAGGTGTTTAAAAAAAAATCACAAAATTGATGAGCCCCCTTTCTACAACACCACTACTATGACCAAGAAAATGGATAGTGAGATAGAAAAGGTCATCTTGGAGTGACTAGGACACATGAAAGACTAGGTTAATCTTGGAGTGATATAGAAAAGGTCATCTATAAGCAACTTGGCCAAAGTGGTAGAGTATTAAATAGGGTTGACAGAACTTTGGCGCTAGTTTTTGGGGGCCCTTATCTTTGAGAGAGGTCTTCTTATATGATTGGAGATAAGAAAACACATAATCCATGCCTTCAAAAGAATGCCTAGAGAAATGTTGATCGAATTGTTGCTTCATTAAATTTTAAATCCAAACTATATTGTCTTTAAATGTGTGAATAATGGTGGCTCTTGTTCAAGTGTGCAATCCACTTTTTGAACTTTGGATGTGCCTAAAAAATATGAGTCTATGGAAGTAGGTTTTTTTCCATAATTAAATTTATATGATCTCCTTTTGGTAGCACAATCATAAGTTGTATTGCACCAACCATTGAGCAAGGTGTAGCCACTAAATATATTGATGTTATCTATCTACAATAAAACAACACAAGTAACTTTCCATACATTTGTATTTAGTGAGAAAACCATGGACCTCTCTTAGCTAACAAATTTCTAGTTGAGCTTCAATATCCACAAGTATATTCTCATCATTCTTCCTCATATCTCTAGACCAGTTAATGGAAATTTGTTTTTGTTGTTTTAAATTTTGATGAAATTGAATGGGGACAGATTCTAGATATTAGTTTTCAAAGGGTGTCCATGTCTCTTTGACTTTTCCCAAGAATAAAGGGTCTCTATGTCTCTTTAATTCATTCAAACCATAAATGTTAGATACGATGCCAATCCATTTTTCTTAGCATGCATTTCTAGAAAATGTTCCTGCATAACGAAGGTGAAGAAACAAACTTTATTTTGAAAGTGAAACTACAACAAAATGTGAGGGATTTAAGAAGTGTGAGTGGGTGAGAACTAATGAAAATGAACTTGTGAATCCAATTTTTTGAAACTTAAAGTAAACCAAAAAAACAAATTAAACTCTTGTGATGACTCTCAGATAAAAAGTTGTCTTTCTTTCTCTTCCTCAAAGATTCCTTCAAAATATACACACTAAATCAATCATACTTATACCATTAATCCTATCAACCTTCAACGTCGATTCACAAAAATCTTTACATGATATGAAGTATTCTTCAAGGCAATATGTTCAATATTGAATGTCGATTCTTCAACATCTTGCTGCAAAGTACAATTTTTTTTATCACAATGTCTTTACAATATTCATGAAGCCTTTGCATGCTCTTGAGATTAGTGGTGAGAGTAATAGCCATTCCAATGTATGCCCTAGCAGTAGATGCATGAACTAACGCTTCATCAATCCCTACAGGAAGCTAAGGTTTATTTCACTCAATATAAATGGACTTGTATAAAGGGTTGACAGAAATCTGGCGCTAGTTTTTGGGGGCCCTTAGCTTTGAGAGAGGTCTTCTTATATGATTGGAGATAAGAAAACACCTAATATGTGCCTTCAAAAGAATGTCTAGAGAAATGTTGATCGACTTGTTACTTCATTCAATTTTAAATCCAAACTAGATTGTCTTTAAATGTGTGAAGAATGGTGGCTCTTGTTCAAGTGTGAAATCCACTTTTTGAACTTTGGATGTGCCTAACAAATATGATTCTATGGAAGGAGGTTTTTTTCCATAAATAAATTTATATGATCTCATTTTGGTAGCACAATCATAAGGTGTATTGCACCAACCACTGAGCAAGGTGTAGCCACTAGATCTATTGATGTTATCTATCTACAACAAAACAACACAAGTAACTTTCCATACATTTGTCTTTAGTGAGAAAACCATGGACCTCTTAAAAGCTAACAAATTTCTAGTTGAGCTTCAATATCCACAAGTATATTCTCATCATTCTTCCTCATATCTCTAGACCAGTTAATGGAAATTTGTTTTTGTTGTTTTAAATTTTGATGAAACTGAATGGGGATAGATTCTAGATATGATTTTTCAAAGGGTCTCCATGTCTCTTTGACTTTTCCCAAGAATAAAGGGTCTCCATGTCTCTTTAATTCATTCAAACCATAAATGTTAGATACTATGCCAATCCATTTTTCTTAGCATGCATTTCTAGAAAAATTTCCTGCATAACAAAGGTGAAGAAACAAACTTTATTTTGAAAGTGAAACTACAACAAAATGTGAGGGATTTAAGAAGTGCGAGTGGGTGAGAAGTGGGTGAGAACCAACGACAATGAGCTTGTGAATCCAAATTTTTGAAACTTAAAGTAAACCAAAAAACAAATTAAACTCTTGTGATGACTCTCACATAAAAAATTGTCTTTCTTTCTCTTCCTCAAAGAGTCCTTCAAAATATACACACTAAAGAAAATCATACTTATACCATTAATCCTATCAACCTTCAACGTCGATTCATAAAAATATTTACATGATATGAAATATTCTTCAAGGCAATATGTTCAATATTAAATGTCGATTCTTCAACATCTTGCTGAAAAGTACAATTTTTGTTATCACAATGTCTTTACAGTCTTCATGAAGCCTTTGCATGCACTTGAGATTAGTGGTGAGAGTAATAGTCATTCCAATGTATGCCCTAACAGTAGATGCATGAACTAACACTTCATCAATCCTATAGGAAGCTAAGGTTTCTTTCACTCAATATAAATGGACTCATATCTACCATTACTGGATGCAAGGCGAGAACATAACAAGTACTAAACATATGATATATCTCAATAAATTATCACATAGAAAACCTGGCATTAATAAATAATCACATAGCAATTCATAAAAATTAAAAATAACCAGAATTGATGGTTATATAAACTTTGCTTAAAGGAGCAATCACACATGATCTGATGAACTGGTTGACACAATTGGAATGGTTTCCCCCGCGTGTTTCTCTTCAGTTGTATGACCCTCTGTTTGTCTTGAGCTTCCCTAACTCGACGAAGAAAGATCTTAAAGTATCTGCCAAAATAATTCAACCTCCATAAATATCTACAAACAATACAAGTCATATTTGTAGCGCATTATTTACTCTAAGATGCATTTTTATGAGAGTGTCAGAACATACCTGAATGAACTCCTCTTGGTTTCGAGAATAATTTATTGGATCCGCACGTCTAATATTTGATCAAACTGTCTCCCTTGATTTGAAGTAGCAACAACAAAGTCAACATTGACTTTGTTGTTGCTCCGTTGGCTCGAGGGAGGTTTGGTCCAAGATTAAACGACTCCTATAAATTATTCTCTATTTGATCAGGGGATCAAATTTTGCTCAAAAATTCAAAGTGCTCGAAATCACTTCAAACCGGATGAGAGCGTAGGCCTCGTCGTTGTGAACCCAACGCAACTCGTTTCGTCTCAAACGGACGTCGAGAGCGAGAGATATAGAGATCTGTTTGTCAAGCCAAACAGGCAAAAAATTTGATGCTGACTGTACCAGTCCGTACAGTCTGACGTGGCAGGATCGTACGACCGTACAAAAGTGACGTGGCAAGCATTCATTGGTTGGCAGCTGTCGAATCCGAAAGTGACACGTGTTCGTTTATTGGCAAATGGTATGAGGACATGTGGCCCAATCTGTGGGCGCCACGTGTCACTCATTGTTTGGTTTATGTTTGTTATGTAAAAACTAAGTTGGAGTCCGTGGGGTTCGACCCCCGGACCTCCCACAATACACAACGCCTTTGTATAACCATCCGACCAATGCGCCCACACCATATGACTTAAGATATAACCTTTTGCAATGTTTTTAAAGTCACATAATTGTATAAATGGGCGGGGGTCGGGCCGGGGCTTAGCCCCGACCCGCGGTCCTATTCATTGTAATGTGACCTATTGTTATTGCGCGCGGGTGTTAATGCGACGGGGTTCGGTTTATATTGTATGCCACGGTTATATGGTTTGCCATGTGACCTTGTATGAAGCACGGGGGGAGTTACACCGTTGTAACCACATTAACCACCTTTTTGCCATGCGCGTGGTCCTATGCGCCATATGCCCAGGTGCCTAGGTCCTATGTGCCATATGTCCACAGAGAGACCAAGCCTACATTCTTCATCCAAAGACGCAATTCCTCAAGCTCATGGACGTCCATGAGCTTGAGGAATTGCGTCTTTGGATGAAGAATGCAGGCTTGGTCTCTCTGTGGACATATGGCACATAGGACCTAGGCACCTGGGCATATGGCGCATAGGACCATGCGCATGGAAAAAAGGTGGTTAATGTCGTTACAATGGTGTAACTCCCCCCGCGCTTCATACAAGGTCACATGGCAAACCATATAACCGTGGCATATAATATAAACCGAACCTTGTCGGATTAACACCCGCGCGCAATAACAATAGGTCACATTACAATGAATAGGATCGCGGGTCGGGGCTAAGCCCCGGCCCGGCCCCCGCCCATTTATACAATTATGTGACTTTAAAAACATTGCAAAAGGTTATATGTTAAGTCATATGGTGTGGGCGCATTGGTCGGACGGTTATACAAAGGTGTTGTGTATTGTGGGAGGTCCAGGGGTCGAACCCCGCGGACTCCAACTTAGTTTTTACATAACAAACATAAACCAAACAATGAGTGACACGTGGCGCCCACAAATTGGGCCACGTGTCCTCATACCATTTGCCAATAAATGGACACATGTCACTTCCGGATTCGACAGCTGCCAACCAATGAATGCTTGCCACGTCACTTCTATACAATCGTATGGTCCTGTCACGTCAGACCGTACAGACTATACGGACTGTACGGACTGGTACAGTCAGCATAAAAAAATTTGCCTGTTTGGCTTGATGAACAGATCGCTATATCTCTCGTTCTTGACGTCCATTTGAGACGAAACAAGTTGCGTTGTGTTCGCAACGACGAGGTCTATGCTCTCGACCGGTTTGAAGCAATTCCGAGCACTTTGAATTTTTGAGCAAAATTTGATCCCCTGATCACACCTCCCCATTGGGAAGCTTTTGAACCTCCAAAAGACTATTCTCAGTCTATGTGAAGATGAGGGTAAAGTTCCCTCACCCTTCCAACCTCAATCCACTTGGCCTTGCTTGGATTCGTCCCTTTAAGACCAACTCGCAAATACTCCACATTTCCTCGTTTCGAAGTTC
>ML777315.1:901703-915932 GCA_009831015.1 Picea engelmannii
GGAGGAGAGGGTGGTGGAGAAGCACCATTCCCTCCATTTCCGCCTGGAGTTTTGTCACCACCGCCTCCCTTATGCATTGAAGGGTTGGAGCCTTCACCCTGTGACAATATGTTCCTTTCCATCAATATCTTCATCATCTCTCTTAGCTCCATGACAACCTCTCTGAGATCTTCATTTTCAGCAGGAACACGTTCATGACTTTCTGCATGAGCCATGCTTGGTGAATGTCTCTCTGAAACTTGCGGTGAATGAATATGATTCCTCCTTGTCGGATGAGAACTTGGCTCCACAAGTTGACCTTCTCCTCTTGTGAGTTTCAACCTTGTGAGCATCAGAAACAAAACTTGCAAACAATCAAGTCTTCAAAAACCAGTGCTCTGATACCAACTTGATCTAAAAATGAAGAAGACTTGAAAAACTTGAAAATTATTGCAAGTGAATGTTATGTGTTTAAAGCCAAAGGATCAGTTTGCAACACATAGATTAAAGGATTACTTATGCAAATTTCACATAGACAACAACATAATCAATGAACATAAGCACATAAACACAACAACTTGATAAAGGAGTTCACCCCTCTCTTGGGCTACATCTCCTGGTCCAGATTCCAATGGATCATTATTATTAATTTCTCAAAGTGCTCAAAAACATGCCTTACAATGCTCAAACTGACAAACTGACTACTCCAATGGCTTCAAAGCATCCAAAAACCCCTGTCTGGGCTCTTTCGGCACCTCAATCGGTCGAAAAACGAAGAAGTTAGGCCTCCTAGAAGTCCCCCCTTCAAGCTTGTTGTCTCTGCATCTACAAAACACACCCTTCATGATTGAACCTAGCTCACACGCATTTTAAAGCGTGAAAACCCAGCATCGGGCGCAACCGCGCCAATGGTGCAAACCGTAGAACGGTTAAGGGCGTGCCAACCCCTAACCGCCTAGGCACCTGGGCATATGGCGCATAGGACCGCGCACATAGCAAAAAGGTGGTTAATGTGGTTACAACGGTGTAACTCCCCCCGCGCTTCATACAAGGTCACATGGCAAACCATATAACCATGGCATATAATATAAACCGAACCCCATCGGATTAACACCCGCGCGCAATAACAATAGGTCACATTACAATGAATAGGACCGCGGGTCGGGGCTAAGCCCCGGCCCTGCCCCCGCCCATTTATACAATTATGTGACTTTAAAAACATTGCAAAAGGTTATATGTTAAGTCATATGGTGTGGGCGCATTGGTCGGACGGTTATACAAAGGCGTTGTGTATTGTGGGAGGTCCGGGGGTTGAACCCCGCAGACTCCAACTTAGTTTTTACATAACAAACATAAACCAAACAATGAGTGACACGTGGCGCCCACAGATTGGGCCACGTGTCCTCATACCATTTGCCAATAAATGGACACATGTCACTTCCGGATTCGACAGCTGCCAACCAACGAATGCTTGACACGTCACTTCTGTACGGTCGTACGGTCCTGCCACGTCAGACCGTACGGACTGTACGGACTGGTACAGTCAGCATCAAAAATTTTGCATGTTTGGCTTGACGAACAGATCGCTATATCTCTCGCCCCTGACGTCCGTTTGAGACAAAACGAGTTGTGTTGGGTTCTCAACGACGAGGCCTATGCTCTCGTCCGGTTTGAAATGATTTCGAGCACTTTGAATTTTTGAGCAAAATTTGATCCCCTGATCAGCCAAGCTTAAAGGGAAGGCTCCAACGCATGAAAAGAATAATGATCAGAGAGGATGGGGGCCACATTCCGATGTATACTCTATGGCACATGCTTATAACTTGCTACGAGCAATTCCATATGCTCGCCCATGTCCATCGCTATGCATAGGCCTCTAGAAACAAAAATGCATCCCCAAAATTGATCTGTTTAATTGGTTGCTATGTCACAATCGAGTGCTTACAACAGACAACCTAGAAAAGAAAGGCTTCCATGGCCCCTCTAGATGTTCCCTGTGTCTGGAAAATGAAGAAAATGCCAACCACATCATGTTGGAATGCAGATACGCTTTAGAAGTTTGGAGCGAAGTGATGTCCCACTGCCAAGTGAACACAACGCTTCCAACAAATATTGTCGAATTGCACACTAATTGGCTGCACTGTTACCCCGAACAACTCCCAAACAATAGTTGGTTCAAGGTCGTGTGGCTGGTTCTTCCAAAACTTACCTGCTGACAAATCTGGTTGGAGCGGAACAACAGGATCTTCTAAGGGAAAACGCACAATGCAAAAGTCATCATGACTAGAAAAATAGTCTCCCTCAAAGAATTCTTGAATGAGCATATGTGGAGCTTCACAGATAAAAACATCTCCTCTCATGAGGTGGAGTGGGGAAGATCGCTGGGATTGATTTATTCCAATGCAGATACCCAAGTGGAAAAGAGAAAGGACTGGCAAATCAGAATGCCAGAAGAAAGTTTCAGAAATTGGAACAAGGAAATGGATTGCTACTCCTTGTCCTTCGATGGGGCAACAAAAGGCAATCCGGGAAATGCAGGTGCAGGGGGAGTCATCAAAAACAAGAAAGGAAAAACTGAGCATAGGTATGCGTGGGGCATAGGCCAATATACCAACACCCAGGTAGAGGCGTTAGCATTGCTTCAAGGCCTCAAGATTTTGCAAAAGATGTGCATCAAGGAAGCAAAGATCATTGGTGATTCTCAGACCCTCATAAAAATGCTAGTGGAAAACTCAAATACGAAGGATCTCCGGCTTTCTAGATTGATGGAGAGAATTAGAAAGACTGCCAGCTTCTTTCAGAAGATTAGCTTCTTCCATGTTCTGAGGGGAAACAACAAAGAGGCGGGCGCGGAAGCAAATAGAGTTGCTCTTCTTCCTGTGGGCACTCTAGTATGGAAAGATAAGGAACACTGGGTTCCAATTCCTTAGAAGTGTTCTTATGTTTTTTTGCCTTTTGCTGAAGTAGTTCGTATGTGTGTTTAAGTTAGGGGAACTCGTGCTGTTAAAGGGATATCTGTATTTCAAGAAGCACCGCTATGTTAAAAGTAGAGACGGGGGGATCCTGACTAAAGAGGAACAATGGGAGTTGTCCCGACAAATTGGAAAGATTGTAAATGGGCATTTATGTCGGAAATTTTAATATCAAAACATATCCGTTCCTGTTAAAAAAAAAAATATGAAAAAAAAACACCTGCAATGTCATTATTTACCTAGTGCACTGGTCGACACCATTGGAATGATTCCCCTCCGTGCTCCTCTTCAACTATATGACCCTCAAGTACAACATTCTCTACCATTGAGACCACAAACTTTATAAGGAAAATCACAAATGTATAAGTAAAAAAAATTGAAGTACAAAATGTATAACTACAAATTATTAAGTATATGATTAAAATACAACCATATTACCGTCACGTGCCTTGGTCGTAGCTCCATCGTGGGGCTACACCCCAATGGAATGGGACTGCACGCGAGAACCATCTTTTGGCTGCAAACCGCTATCAACGCACTACTCTCCAATACTAGTGTGTTGGTTGACAGTGCTGCTCCCCTGATTAAAACAAAGTTGTAACACATTAAATTTATCGATGATATCAAACATGACTGTATTATATTAATAATAAAGGTTAATGTGAATTGAATTTTATTTACCTTATCCTGCAAAGTGGTTCTTGGTAACTTCCCCAAGCTTTTCCGGTGTTCAACTACAACTTTATAGTCATTCTTATAACCAAGCTAGAGGTCTTCCTCCGTGGTTTCAGTACCGAACTCGTCACCCTGCATTGCATAAGAGTGTATTTCTAATGTTATTTGTTGCAATTACCTAAAAGTTTGAAGGTGATAGAAATAAGATATTTGGGTACTTACAATTCGTGACTGCAACTTCAAGTAGTCGCCCTGGCCTAGCCTATGTTGGCCACATTTGGCAAGCCTTGCTTTTGTTGTCGTTGATGTGTCAGTCAACCTATCATCAAAAGTTTCAAGTATGTTAATATATACCACACTTTTATTTACATCTAAAAAAATTGAAGGTATTGAACTGAAATTGCAATTTACCTTATGGGACCAGAGGGTGTTTTTCCTTCATCTGTCAATTTGTTCTCTTTTGCATCCTCATTGAGGGCCTTCCACTCCCTCTCTGGAATCATCAGAGGACGCTCGTACCTATTATTTTTTTCAAGTGCTTCCTATATGTTTCTCGCGTATATTTTAAATATTGGCCAGCTGCGGCGATGGCCAAGGTCTTATTAAATGTGTCTACACCAAAAAGGTTTTCAAGATAATCCATCAATTCTTTTTTGAGGCTAGAATTATGGGAATTCCACCTCTCGCGTATGGTATGCCCAAAAATCAGCAATGCCTTATTCACCAAGAACCTATAAAAAGTGTTGTTCCCTACATGCAAAAAGATTGTATGATTATTAATTTAAAAATAACAATTTAGATGATTTATATTTGTCTACATAGAGAACATGAAACAATTAAAATTTTAAAAATTACCTCGGACTTTAACTTGCTTTAATGGATCCCTTCCCTGTTGACCATAAATGTTCCCTTAAGGGTCCCCGTGCTGGTCACACATCTTCCTTTAGGAAAATCAACCATATAGTTGGTCAAATCATCACCCTCATCTTTGTCACCACCTCCAAAGCCTACCTGTGTGGTTGATTCCTCAGTGTGCGTGTTGTGGCTCCCACCTAATGGTGTGGAAGGTGGATATCTGAATAGTTGCGTCCTGATAGGTTTACGAGGGCCTGCATCGGGACCCTGTGGCATCTTTGTGGCACCACTACTACCAACAACATGCATGTCGGGGTCAACAAGATCCAAAAATCTCTATATAAAAAAGAAAACATTTTTTTTTTTTTCGTTTAGATAATGTAAAATGTAAAAATCAAGCTTTCATAATTGATCTTATGACACAAAAATAAAACCACTTGAAATTATGGTTATTACCTTATATGTCTTAAGCCTTGTCATAACTTCTTTGATCCTTTCTTCGACCTCACGAGTTTGATCTAGAATATTTAACAAGTGAGCTAGTTCCTTGTTTGCTTTATTGATCCTTTTTTTAATTAAAACCATAGGGTCGAGGGATTCATACAAATCCCTTTCGCCGAACAAATCATCATCAGTATCATGTCCTGCCGACTACATATTCAACAAAATAAATGATAATTCAGTTATGTAAATAAATAAAATAATTGATTGCCATAGAAATAAAATGCACATTAAATGCAATTCGAAAATTGTTGTTCATTTACTTGTTCTGAGGTTGCTTCTGATTTACCAAGATCATCCTGCCAAATTACAGTAAAATTAGAACCGTGATCATTATCATGAGAAATAAATTCAAATGTATGAGAAATCCTTCCTCTTTATTGACATCCAAGGAGGAATGTTATTGTTGATAACAAAAATAGGTCACGAAAACAGATCGAAGCTCTCCAAATGGATTAACACCATAAAGAACATAATGAAAATCATAAAATATAAGAGTCATTGTTTACAGGTTGGGTAAATTAGTATACCTATCGCCCCAATAATAGCAACGTATGTATCTATTCGATTCAAATTGTAATCAATCAATAACTCTTACCCTACAGCTATTGATTTTATTGCACATATGAATACATGGTTTCCTTCACACCCCTCAAATATGAAATTGGGTCGTTTATTTGTGGTCACGGGTAATGTTTTGTTTATAAACCCTGCAATATTCCTCGTTGCTTTTGGCCTTCCATCAATATAGATAGTTTCTCCTTTATTTTGAGCATTGCCTTTTAGCTGTATATAATTTGCAGCCAAGCCATATCTTCGCATACCTTTTGTATAATGGACTATTTGTAGATATAACAGGGTCCAACATACTCCATCAATTCATTTAATCCATCATAACAGACCTTTATGCCATCCATGGAAAATAGCCCCAAACCATGTAATGACGATGGAGCAATCCGGTATATGCTTTCGTTTACAAAAAAATCAGTGTTTATTTTAGGAAAATCCTTGGGTACCCATCGTTTCACTATATGTTTGTACCTCAAGGGCACCTCAGTTTTGTCTATGCTCTCATGATCATAAGAACATGATCCCCCTTTCGCAAGAAAAAATTCCATGCGTCTATGGAATTTTCTTCTGATCTTCTCACCTCTAGTTGATCTTCGCCTGTTAGACCTACTAGATGTTTCACTTTCCTCTATTCTACCTGAACTTCCTTCACTCAATGAAGATAGATATGACAAATACCTCTTTGCTTTTATGTCCTATAACACCATCAATGACATAAAGTGACTTTCAAATCTAGTTTATGCATGATAAGATTGCCCTAGAATGTTGAAACTTGTGGCATAAGCTTGATATCTTTTCTCTTGAATTGCCTAGTGGATTAGGGTTGTTAAGAAGTGAAATATCATCTATTGTTGCTATTGTTTTATTATATTTCATATAATCCCTAAGGATGTAAATTCTCAGGGACTATATCTAGGAAACTCTAGGAAAGAGGTAAAATTTCTGAAGTTCAAGACACTAAGTTTTTAATTTATAATTTCAACATAATTTTTAATTGAACTTTTTACACAAAAAATTGTTTTCTAGAGTCAATTAAACAAACAAAAAATTTCTACTATAACCCAACAAGATAATGCTGGTGTTGGATTGATGCCAATGTGACATCATCAGGTATAGTGTCAGGTGGTATAGCAATGTGTCTACACAACTAAGTTTTGGAGGTGAATTTTGATTTCTTAGGATTTGTTAAATTATTCCATTGGTGCTTGGCATTTATTTGTTGAGAAAAACTAGTGCATTTCTTGTATATATTGTTGAAACCTAGTAAGAAGTCCAATGGTCACAATTTCAATGTCTAGAAGCAGCATATGATTACCATATTCCAATGCAATGGATTGTTAGGATTGGTCACAAGAAAGGGTAGGAGAAACTCTGATGATGAGAATGGGCAAGAAGTCTTTCACTCGAAGAATAGAGAGGTTATGATGTTAATAAAGTTGTCCATAACAAATGATAAGTTGCTACAAGTCCAAGATTTGGTAGTGATTACCTTGAAGAGTTTATCTCCTTTTGAAAATTTTGTTGAAACTTTAAATGTCACCAAGGAGATTACTAACATTACATTTAAGTTGTGTACACATATATTAAAAAAGGATAGATTCAATAAATAGTTTATAAGCGATAGAAAAGCATCCAAAAGTGCCTTTACAGTAAAGAGTAAGGACAAAGGAAAGCATAAACTAAAGGGAAACAAAATCTTCAATGGCAAACCTAGGGGTTCAAGGAAATCTACTGAGAACTTGAAGTGTTTTTACAATGGGATAAAATCATATACTGCACACCACCGACTTGGTACCACGTCAATCACTCCCTTATTAGGGCCTTTGATCTCAAATCTAGAGATAATTGATCACTTCCCGATGAAATGTTGGGACCTATGGATGCCATTATCACCATATTGATCTTTGTGGTTTCTTTCTAGTGTAGCTAGCTAGTGACACCATGTACTTGGTACTCAAATTAAGAAACAAAATTTGACAATGCACCTATAAATCCTAAAATATAGATGATGACATCTCCATGTACTTGGTGCTAAACTTCGAAAGTTCAAGACACTAAGTTTCTAATTTAGAATTTCAATAGAATTTTTAATTGAACTTTTTACACAAAAATACATATGAAGACATCTCCATGTAAAGGCTTTGATTGATTAAAGAGAATAATAAGGATGTTAATAGTATGGTATATCACTAGAATTTGAAGTTGCAGAAAGTCAATATTGGAAGTGAAGGATGGCGTAAAATGGCTCCTAAGGAGATTACAAGGATGAGAAGACCACATCTAATATTTAGGCCCTATTGAAAGAATACACCAAATTGTTTATGTAGATTTTTACGGAGATGAAGTGGATTCAAGAAGAGTTTGGGGAGATGAGGATAGAGTTGTGGTCAGATGCTAATCCTATTAACCATCAACCTTATCATCTTAATCCCAGGGTTAAGGAGAAGGTAGAGAAAGAATTTGACATAATATTGTCAATCCGATTAATATTCCGAGTAGATGAATCCAATTAGATCATTCCTATTGTTATTCATAGCAATAAGGACTTTCATGACATTAAGGTTTGTGTGGAATTTAGAAGCTTAAACTCTACTTGTGTATGATACTTTTCCCACTCCTTTTAGTGATGAGGTGATTGATAAGTTGTAGGAAAAGAGGATTATTCATTTATATATTGCTTTTCAAGATATATTAAGTATGAATTGAAAAACAAGACAATAATAAGACCACCTTTACTAGAAAATAAGGATCATTTTCTTATAATTTCATGCCTTTTGGGCTCAAGAATGTACGAGGTATCTTTTCTCAAGTTGTGATTACAACCTTTAGAGATTTCATTCACAAGTTTTTGGAGGTATATATGGATGATTGAATTGTATATAAATTGTTGAAGGAACATATCGGGTTGTTGAAGTTAATGTTTGATAAATGTAGGCAGCTCTAGATCTCCCTAAATTTGAAGAAGTGCATATTCTATGTCCCATTTGGAATTTTGTTGGGACACATAATCTGCAAGGAAGGAGTATCGATGGACCCTTCCATGATTGTTTTCATTATGAATCTACTTACACCAACTAATGTTAAATAGATGTAGTCTACTTTGGTGCATAATAGCTACTATAGAAGGTTCATCTACAACTATGTGAATTCCTATAGTATTATGGGAATATAGGAGCACTACCAAGAAATTGCATAAGAAACCACCTTTTTAGTTGGTGTATGGTCATGTGGCTATTGTTCCTATAGAATTTGTGGTTCCTATCTCTATATTTCCCATGCTACCCATATGATATATGAAGATCTAGTTGCAAAACAACTAGTTGAGTTAATGCAATTAGAAAAATATTAGTTTATGGTTGATTTTCATCAATATGCAGAGAAGGAAAGGTATAAAGCATAGCATGATCACTATATCAAGACCAATTAATTTTCCAAAGGAGATTTAGTCCTCTTATATGACAACAAATATTTAAATAATCTTGGAAAGCTACAAATGCACTACTTGGGACCATTTATAGTTGCATAAATTAGAGACTTAGGTGTATTCCACTGGGCCCAACTAGATGGTGTTCTTAAATCTAGATGGGTGAATGGAATTCACTTGAAGCCTTATCTTTCTACTTCATGATGAAGTTTGATTTAGATCCTATAATAGGGAGTTGTATGGGTTAGGACAATTTTTGTTTTCAGTTTCTCTTTGCTTTGCAAGTTTGATTCAAGTCAGTGTGTTTGCTACTAGCAACTCTTTGGGTCCTTGAGTGTTTGTTTATTTTCTTTAGTACTAGTAATTCCATATGGTCAAGAGGCCCAAGACTTTTGTTTATTCAGTCAAGTCAAGTTATCTATGTCAAGTCATGTTAAAGGTTGAGACTAAGAATATTTCACAAGTTGATCACAACTACATCACCATATAGCATGAAGGAATTTACATGGTTTATTTTCTATGGAAGTTAAGACACTACCTTCTAGGAGGATGCTTTAACTTTTATACAAATCAATTTGCATTGAAATATTTGGTAAATAAGCTTGTTTTAGAGGGTCATATTTGTAGTTGGTTGGTCTTCTTTCAATAATTCTCTTTTGAATTTGTGGTTAAACCTAGTAAACATATTGTAAGGATTGATCACCTCTTTAGGCTTGAGTCAAGAGAACCAAGTGGTGCATTGGATGATAATGTTCCAGATACAGACCATTAAAAGTATATGTTATCTTGAACTATGTAGATGAGACTGATTTGTTTCTAACTACTGGTGTTTCTCTTGAAGATTATTCCACAACTCAGAAGCATCAGTTAGTGGTTAGAGCTGCAAATTATCAGTTAATCGAAGAACAATTATAAAAATTGGGGATCGATGGTATTCTTTAGCTATGTGTGATGGATCATTAAAGGAACGATATTATATGGGAATGTCCTCAAGGATTTGAAAGAGGGAATGTTGGAGGAAAAGTAATAGATCACAAGATTGTCCAAGCTAGTCTTAGGTGGCCAACCATATTTAAGGGCTCTAAGGAGTATGCTAGAACTTATGATGTCTATCAAAAAGTAGGTAAACCTTATAGGAGAGATGAATTACCCTTGAATCCAGTAAGGGATCTACAACCTTTTGAGAAATGAGATATTGACTTTGTGGGATATATTAAACCTTCTACTCTCCAATTCTAAAGCTTGATATATCATTACTGCAACTCATTATCTCACTAAATGGGAAAAAGTTGCACCTACATAGGATTTTATGATTGATAATGTAGCCAAATTTATTTTTGAGAATTTTATTAGAAGGTTTGGTTTCCCAAGGAATTTGACCAGTGACCAAGGTAGGAACATATTGAACACCACTATAACTACTTCGAGTACATAACTTATTATATAGCATCATAAAATTATCCCCTATCATCCTTAGGCTAATGAGACTAGAGAATATTTAATAATATTTCAGGGAAGGTTTTGACTAAATTTTGTTATGTAATAGAGATGGTTGGGATCAGAGAATTCCTATAGTATTATGGGAATATAGGACCACTACCAAGAAATTACATAAGAAACCACATTTTTAGTTGGTGTATGGTCATGAGGCTATTGTTCCTATAGAATTTGTGGTTCCTATCTCTATATTTCCCATGCTACCCATATGATATTTGAAGAGCTAGTTGCAAAACAACTAGTTGAGTTAGTGCAATTAGAATAATATTAGTTTATGGTTGATTTTCATCAATATGCAAAGAAGGAGAGGTATAAAGCATAGCATGATCACTATATCAAGACCAAGTCATTTTCCAAAGGAGATTTAGTCCTCTTATATAACAACAAATATTTAAATAATCTTGGAAAGCTACAAATGCACTACTTGGGACCATTTGTAGTTGCATAAATTAGAGACTTAGGTGTAGTTCACTGGGCCCAGCTAGATGGTGTTCTTAAACCTAGATGGGTGAATGGCATTCACTTGAAGCCTTATCTTTTTACTTCATGATGAAGTTTGATTTAGATCCTATAATAGGGAGTTGTATGGGTTAGGACAATTTTTGTTTTTAGTTTCTCTTTGCTTTGCAAGTTTGATTCAAGTCAGTGTGTTTGCTACTAGTAAGTCTTTGGGTCCTTAAGTGTTTGTTTATTTTCTTTAGTACTAGTAATTCCTTATGGTCAAGAGGCCCAAGACTTTTGTTTATTAAGTCAATTCAAGTCATGTTGAAGGTTGAGACTTGGTTGAAATCATAGTGTCATTGCAATCATATCAGTTGCAAAACCATTGGGGTTCCTACAAATCATTATTCTACCATTTGACTCAGTATGTTGGTGTTTTGATAGTCATGAAGGGTAAAGTATATGTTATATTGTGTTGAGAGTTTTAATCCCTAGATAAATCCCCATACAAAGCCCCATGTTATGTATGAAACACCTTATTAAGCCCTAGATATTGTCAATCACAATAGCAAAGAGTGATGAAGTCCAACTAAAAGAGGTGCAATCACAATAGACAGGTTGAACTCTTTACATGTAAACATTAATGGAAGCTAGTAGGAAACGATGAAATAGTAATGCTCTATGTAATTTATAGAAGGTTAGAAAAAATGTTAGTCATTAAGCACACACAAATGTTTTCTCATTAATATTAGAACTCTTTGAAAGAAAAGATAAATCAAAAGGCTGAATTACTCTAAAATTACAGTTAAAATGCTATGAAATTAGATATGCATAAGCATTGTTCTATCAAGCTGTAACACTAATTAGTACAATGGTTCTACTTCATTACTAGTATCATGTTGGTATCACAGTAAGCTCATAATGATTACCATAGTGTTACTCTTTCACACTTTTATTATCTAGCACATGTTAATTAATCTAGTAGTCAAGCATGCAAACAAACCTTCTCACAAAGAAGTGTTAGTTGGTGATGGAATCCAAATTCACAGGATTGATGCGCAAAGGAGTTGAGTTTCAGCGGGTGGGAAAGTTACGTTGACAACCTGCTTAACGAACTAACGCCCTAATGCAATTTACCTCACCGAGTAGTGGGCAACCCTCTAAGGAGTCTGAGTGACTCTAGACAACGTCGATCCTAGGTACAACAACACCTTCCCTATGCTATCACCTTGGGTAGGAAGTCTAAAATATTATGGCCTCTATGGTACCACCTACTATACCAAAGAAGAGGGGGGACAGTCGACACCAAGACCAACAAAGCAGGGTTGATTACTCTGTTGGCCCCAATGCAACCTCGTGCTTGACCCTTGTGTTAGAAGGGCTTCCAAAAGTAAATGATATAGCAGCTGGATTTCACTCCCTAACTCAAAGCTTTATGTTTGTTTAGCAGCTTTTCAAATTTATTCTCACAATCCTATTCCAAAGCTCTACACTTAAGCTAAGATGGGTTTGAAGAGCCCTAGAAAAACTGCTAGATAAATTTTAATTAGCACTTGATTTTAGGTTGTTGTTACTCAAAGCAGTGGTCGTGAAACTGATGGCATTTCGACCCAACTCTTTAAACCATGCAAGAGGAAAATGAAATGCAAGAATTTCAACTTCGATGAAAACTAGCTATGGGAAGGAGCAAGAGGTTTTAAGCAAAGAAATAATCTCTTGATAGATTACTATGTATGCACTGCTATTGACAAAAAGTATGAGCTAATTATCCAAATAAATGGAAGCAAAATGACCCAAATTTGAAAACTACCATGCAAATGTCACAGTTCACTAATTAGTACACCAATACAACATTGAAAAGAACAATGTAATAAAGAAAAAAATGATACAAATCCTTGTTTCATAATAGGAATGCCACATAAGGATTTCAAATTTTTATGTTCTTTGAAAATTCTTAACGTTGCCAAGACATAATAGGTGTAAACAAGGTGACCTTAGTACCCAAGAAATCTACTATATTCAACCCATCTATGCTCCCTACTCGTAGACTATCCATTACCCATCCCATATCACACCTTGAAAATTATGACTCTCATCCAAAATATCTCTTCACTAATTTAAGACCCAATATAAATTATTGAACATCCACTGTAAGCTCAATCTCAAGGAAGACTCCTAGAACTACATGCTACAAATTTTTGGTAACAAATCTCAAGGTTTTTGGCAGTTTTTGGTAATAAATTTCTAGTTTTTTGATAATTTTTACAACATATATTAGGAGTGAATATCCACCATTTAAGTCATTGATCTCAAGATCAAATACCCGAGATCAATTCTTGAAGCACTAACTCTCTTCAACAAATACCTGCAAGTAGATCTCTTCTCCCTCTCTTATCTTCACCTAGCAAAGGACCGACTAGGGTTCATATACCTACTTTGGAATCATAAGTAGGGTTTTCTTTTGTGCCTCATGCCCATCTACCCACATTCACTTGCTTGCATCCATGCCAAATCCTTTATGGACCCCTTGCTTGGAGATATCAATCAAACTAATCGAAGTTATTCAAACCCTTGAAAGCATTGAAGGAATTCCTACTTAGTTTTGAGTTAGAAAACCTCAGAGCTAGAAAACCTTCCAGACATTAGATTTGAGTTAATTCCTACTTAGTTTTTAGTCACGCATTATTACCATGAAATGAAGGGAGGTATTGGGAAATTCAACAACTCACCATTCTCTTCGCCCTACGTTGGCCTCAATCTCTCTCTCTCGGTTCCCTCCTCTAGCTATGCCTCCTTCATAACCTTTCCCTCGAGCTCTCTCTCTCGGTCGATTCCCTCCGTGAGCTCTCTCTCCTTCATAACCCTGCTCAATTTTCTCTCTCGCCTAGTGGCCTTCCTAATTCTCTATCTCCAGCTTCCTTCTCCAGCGTGTCTTGCATGTGCTAGTCTCCTCGACTGTATTTGCTTACCTGAAATACATAACTTGGGTCTACATCCAAAGCTATATATATATGGGAAAAGAAGAAGCAGCATGTCATGTCACTTTCTAAATAATAGGATTCTACATACACATCTATACCAAGGGAAGTTTCATTTCGACAGGGTCATCTGCTGCTTTGGCTTTTGATCGACGCTTTGCTGGCTTCTGATCGGTGCTTTGCTAGCTTCTGATCGACGCTCTACTGTGTCTCATGAATGGGCGCACGCAAGTGCAATATTGAAATTTTGTTTTAGTATTCTTTTGTTATAGTTCTTTTGTTTTGTTTATTATATTTATATATTATATATTCATTGGTTTGTTTATTTTTTTGTTTT
>ML777315.1:915991-933609 GCA_009831015.1 Picea engelmannii
TTCTCTCTACGGAAAATTTGTGTCTCACATTATAGGTGAATTCTATGTAAGCCATGAATTAGGCATTAGTTGCTTTTGTACACATGTTTAAAAAGGCATGATCTAAAATCGATCGGTGCTCCTTAGTCAGATGTCAGATAAGGAGCAATTTTGGCTTCGACTTAACTTTTTCAAGACGACGTGGGCAAGGTTGGGCATGTAAATGCAACACAAGGTGAGTTGGCAAAAGGGGCACCCACGTGAGGATTCGTAACGAAAACGAGGCAGGGCGCCTAAACGCAATGCAAGGCGAGTTGGCAAGAGGGTCGCCCACATGAGAAATCGTAATGAAAACAAGGTAGGGTGGCCAAACGCAATGCAAGGTGAGTTGGAAAGAAGGGAGGCATGAGGAATCGTAATGAAAACAAGGCAAGTTGAGTTGGCAAGAGGGGTGCCCACAAGAGGAATCGTAACAAAAACGAGGCAGAGTGCCCAAACACAACGCAAGACGAGTTGGAAAGAGGTGTTCCCACCCACATGAAAGGCACGAAAATGGCCACACAAGGGAGCAGTAGGCAATAAGACGAGCCAAATGTCGGATAAGGAGCAATTTTGGCTTTGACTTAACTTTTTCAAGACAGCCTGGGCAAGGCTGGGTGCCCAAACGCAACGCAAGGCGAGTTCACAAGAGGGGTGCCCACATGAGGAATCGTAATGAAAAGGAGGTAGGGCGGCCAAATGCAACGCAAGGGTAGTTGGAAAGAGGGTTGACCACATGAGGAACAGTAACAAAAACAAGGTAGGGCGCCCAAAGGCAAGGCAAGGCGAGTTGGAAAGAGGAGCGCCCACAAGAGAAATCGTAATAAAAACGAGGCAGAGCACCCAAACACAACGCAAAGTGAGTTGGAAAGAGGTGCGCCCACCCACATGAAAGGCACGAAAACAGCCATGCAAGGGAGCGCTAGGCAAGAAGACGAGTCAGATGTCGGATAAGGAGAAATTTTGGTTTCGAATTAACTTTTTCAAGACGGTCTGGGCAAGGCTGGGTGCCCAAACACAACGCAAGGCGAGTTGGCAAGAGGGGCACCCACATGAGGAATCATAACAAAAAGGAGGCAGGGCGCCCAAACACAATGTAAGGCGAGGTGGAAAGAGTGGCGAGTTGGCAAGTGCAATAAGGCTCCAAGAAAGGTTGGTGTCCTCAATAATAAGCATAGACATAAGTGCAAGCAACATTCATAAGTGGGCATCTTCCTTCATCTAGGACATAAAACCATGAAACCTCCTTATCCCAATGTGAGATGTCCCATCAACAAGAAATAAAAGGTATGAAATGTAACATCCAAAGGTGGAAATCTCCACAAACTAGAAGTTTGAATTAAGTCAAACCTCCAATGATAGAAAGTGTGAGACCTCCAAGAGAAACATCCCATCAAATAAAGCATGAAAAAGTGCAGAATGGCCTCAAATGGTGGATGTCTTCCTCAAAACAAGTTCCAAGCAAGTGGATCCATGAAATAAGGCATCAAATATATGAAGAACACATGTGAAATGCCTTCAATGATCAACTAAATCCATAAAGAAAGGGGTGGCCCTTCATCAATCAATAAATAAGACCATCCCTTAACATGTATGCAAGGAGGGTGAGCGCTCCACATGGGATGATGAGTAATATCTAAATAAAACCTAAACAAGTGTGAAATCGTCCCACAAGGCTAGGGCACTCCATGGCAGGCTCCTCCACCAAGTAATAGGGCATAAAAATATGTAGAAGAGGGAAACACTCGACATGAGGGTGTAACATATGTCATAAAAAACCATAATATGTGTATGAATACTCAACATGAGCAAGGGAATTCACCTCATGAACATCACACCATGCTAGACCATATAAACTTAAATGAATGTGAAATCAAATGATATCAAGGGGAGAATTCCAAGCAAACAAAGATGCCAATACAATATTAGCTTAGCCAAAAATTGCTAGGGTGTTCCATCAAGGGAGTCATACATCAACATGTATCATCAACCATCCAATGATCATAGAGACTCCACAACCAAGTCTACTAGTATGAAAGGAAAGCAATCACCAAGACAACTAGAGCATCAACATCATATAGCCATCCATGACTACATCACTAATAGTCTCATCAAATGCAATCACAACCCCTAGGCCATCCAAAGATCAACTTGTAAACCTACCTTTGTGATGAAAATCACAAGAGCAGTGAAAAAATACTAGTGTAGGCCTCATGTAAAATGAGGGGTAACACTTCGAACACAAACTGGATAATTTTGAACATAATCATAATTTCATTCCTCTTGCCAATGTCAATTTCTAGTAGATTTGATTCCTAGCTTGCAACCCCAATGGATGGACCATCAATAAATTGACATCATTAACTCAAGTGGCTCTATTGTTGATTCTCTTGGTTAAAGTGTATTTAACCACTTTGTTTGATTACTGAATTACCAAGTCGAGTTGATGTCAACATGGATAAAGTTGTTGAGTATTCTATTGGAGCCAAAGTCAACCTTAGTAGAGTTATTGAGTGATGGAGATAGCTTAACTTGGATAAAGGAGTTGAAGCCACTATGCCAAGTTGAAGTCATATTGGGTAACATTGTTGAGAAGCCAATTTAAACTAAAGTAAACTTAGGTGGAATTGTTTGAAGGACGAGTCTAATTGAAGTTGACTTGGGTAGAATATTTGATTCACCAAGTGGAGATCAAGTGGAATCGAGGTTAAATTTGGTAAAAAGTAGATTGATTTATCTCGATGTTAATTGAGTATGGATCAAGACACTCATTTTTTAGGGTAATGGCCCATCGTCATCTTCTTTATTTACTAAGACAAATTGGTGTCACCTTGGATGGTATTGTTAGTTCATCTTTCCAAATTGGCAATGACTTGGATACTTAATGAAGAGATCTATAATGGCATTAACTTAGGTACATATCATCTTAAGGCTTGCTGAGTTAAGGATGATGTGCTTACATCATATAATCCTTTGAAATAACTTATACAACATTACATTTAATTCAAGACTTAGAAATTACTCAACACATTACATTTAATTCAAGACTTAGAAATTACTCAACAATTTCCTTTAAAAATTGTCATTTCTTATACTTTTTAAAGTGGATGATCAAATTTCATTACTTTTAAAAATTTAAATTTCAAAATAGAACGCAACAACTATGAAGATTTGTTGTTCATTTAAAGTTCAAAAAATTAGAGAATAGATTTCATTTCTTTTAAATCTCTAGTACCAAAAATCACATGATTTTAAAATAAAACCGAGAAGTGTTGAAGTTTTGTCATTACTTTCAAGTTGGATTTACAGTAGAAGATAAATAATAATAATGATTTTATTATTAATTTGTATTTTTGTTACAATAAAAATTGACACATTTTTCGATAAGTTTCAAAGTTAACTGTGTTAATATAAATTGGAGACTAATAAGTCTATTATCTATTATATAATCACATTTGATTACATTTAAAAACCCTTTGAATTCTTAACTTCAATAAATTTCATCTAATATAATTGTGTTTTTGAAAACGAGTCTTTGTAGAATGATTAAATTATTGTATTTTTGTATTTCTAATATGCACTCAAATAGTAAGCATAACAAAATTGCATGGTAACGAAGAATAAAAGAACAATCACATGAAATGATTCTATAATGACACTAGAAGTAGTGAAGTAGATCTTAAACATAAAATTACTAATCCACTCTCATTTTATTTATTTTTAACTGAAACGGATATGGGATTTATTTAATTGAAAGGAAGGTGGGTCTTTGCCGAGGCAACCCCTATTACAAAACAAAATTCAAGCTGCAACTGCTTTAGATTTACAACATTTTCAGTGAATTTGAAAGTAGCTTTCGTTGTTTACAATTAGTAATCCTTTCATAAGAGAGCTACCTTTATTCGCCATCATATCAACTTCACTGTTTGACTTTCTTAAAATATGATAAAACTTGCACAAATTGAAGTCTAGAAGGACTCTCTTCAGCCTGTCTAGGATTTTGTTTAGGATGGCATTGTTGAACTGAGTCTCCATGATTAGGTTTCTTATTATTACCTCTGAGTCTCCAAAAACTTGAAGATCTTTGACTCCTTTTTCTCTGACGAGAAGGGAAGCTTTGGTAAGCCCTAACATCTCAGCTTGATTGTTGGATTTCTGACCTAACCCCCAGCAGAAACAATCTTTTGAAGACCCATCCAGGGAGTAGATGACCCCCACAGCACCGGCTGCACTGGGGTTTCCTTTGGACACCCCGTCAAAGAAAATTGTTGATAAATTTTTAGTCCTCCACCATACCTGGAATTTGTCATCATCATCTCTTATTCACCATTCCAGATTGGCTGATTTTGGGGAAGGGAATTGCTTACTCAGAACTGGCACAAGAGGGCTTAACCACCTCTTTTCCTCCGGCAGTAACAAGGGGTCCTCTTTATCATACTCCTGTTGGGCCGCTTCCAAAAGGAAATATTTAGCTTTTGCCGCTACTTGCAACGGAGAGTGCCGCTCCTATTTGAATATCGACTGATTGCGAGTCAACCAAAGCTGCCAGCAAACATATTTGGGGACCGTTGTCCATATTTTTCTCCAAAAAGATTTAGAGGGTATGCGTTGGGGGTAGATTAGACTCCATACAGCGAAAAGTTCCGCAACCGAATTTTGTGAAGGAATTGTAATCTGGAAATCCTGTAGAAAGAGGCCCCAAACCTCTTTGGCAAAAATGCAGTCCATGAACAGGTGCTAAGCTGACTCGAAATTATTGTTGCATAACGTGCATCTGTGCGGCCCCTCTATGTTCCTTTTCTCCATATTATCTCCCATGAGAAGTTTGTTGTGCACCAGGGTCCAGAAGAAGAAGTTCACTTTTGGAATAGCTAGTTGGTCCCAGACTCTTTTCCAGAAAGTCAGGGTTTGACTGTTGTTTCTTGCAGCCTGTAATGCTCTATATCCTGCCACAGTGGTGTATATTCCTATCTGGCCCCAACCCCATCTGTCTTTCATGGTTCTATTGACAGGGGCAGCTTCCTCGAGCAGATCTTCAAGCACGGATTGTTGCTGAGATAAACGAGGTGGGACTCCATGGAAATCCCAACCTGCCCAGTCTCCACGCTGATCCCATTTCGAGAGATCATAAAGTTTTTTAACTCCTGCTCTCTCCAACCAGTCTCTGAGGTCTGTAATGTCAGCGTTTTCTGCCAGAGGTTGTCTCCCCATGATGTTATCCAGCCACATTAATGTGTGTTTTCCATTGCCAGGGATTCTGTACACCGAGTTTTTGAAAAAATTGTTGCTTTTGCAGCACAATTTCCACACCTGTGTACATTTTACAGAGCTATCGCATTTGAGATTGCTAAGAGAGTTATTAACCCCATATTTTGCACACAGAGTGGCACTCACCGGATGCTCGGGATCATCAATCAACGTCCACAGGATCTTTCCTCCAAGCGTTAGATTGGCAAGAGAAGAGTCCCTAATTTGCAATCCTCCCTCTATCGTGGGTTTTTTTACCACCTCCCAATTCACCAGATGAAATTTGTTATCATTACCCTTCCCTCCCTGCCACAAGAAATTTCTAAGGATCTTGGAAATCTGCTCAGACACAAATCGGGGTGCTAAGAGGAACGTTGCCTGGTAAATAGGAAGCGCCGACAGAACAGATTTAATAAGAATGACTTTGCCACCCTTTGTTAACCAATATCCTCCCCACGCAGCGATTTTGGATTTAACCTTGGATATGATGTCGCTCCATAACGTTCTTTTATTGCCGCCTGAGATGATAGGGAGTCCCAGGTACTTGATCCTGTCCCAGTTTTCGTGACCTTTGAACCCAAGGATGGCAGTGATACCTGAGAGTTCAGGCTGACTTAAATTCCAATTGTACACTTCGCTTTTGTTCTCATTAACTAGAGCTCCCGAGGATCTGCAATAACTTCTGAGGACTGATTCGAAGGCTTTAGCAATTCTGGTGGAGGCTCCGCCGAGTAGAAGAGAGTCATCTGCGAAAAGCGCATGGTTTAAAGGTTCAACTCCAGCAGAATATTTGAGGCCCAGTATGTTACCAGCAACCCTTTCAGCAAGGAGCTTTCGACTGAGGGTGTCCGCCATAATTATATACAGGAATGGGGATAGAGGGCATCCATGCCTGATGCCTCTCTGAGTTTGAAAGAAACCGGTTGGACATCCATTGACTAAGGGGGCGACCCAAGGTTTATCAATGCAGGCTTTGATAATCTGGACAAACTGAGGTGAAAAACCAAATGAGAGAAGGACTCTGCATAGGAACGAGCGATTGACTCTGTCAAACGCGTTCGCCATGTCTAATTTTATCAGCATTCCTTTCTCATTCCGCTGTATGCTTGTGTGAACAATCTCCTGCACTTGAATTACGTTGTCCTGTATATGCCTGCCTTCCACAAATCTGCCTTGAAAGTTGGTGATCAGATTTTTAAGCAACGACTTGATCAGGTTTGCTAGAAGTTTTGCCAGGATTTTATAAGATGCATTACACAGCGATATTGGCCTGAATCTTGTGAATGTTTCAGGGTTGGTGTCTTTGGGGATTAATGCCAAATAAGTGGAGTTGGTTCCTCCACCGACCTTCGCTTTTTTCATGCACCCGCTAATCATTTTGAGAAGGTCATCTTTTATAATGTGCTAGCAGGATTTGTAAAAGTGTATTGTGAATCCATCAGGCTCGGGAGCCTTGTCTGCCTCCATGGACCAAATTACGTTGATGATTTCTTCCTTAGTAGTTGGCTGACAGAGTAATTCGTTATCTTCTGGACTGATGAGGGACATGATATTGGAGAGGAGATCGGCATCTTCCTCATCATTACTTTGAATGTCTTCTCTATATAAGTTCCTGAAATGGGATTCTGCAACAGCTTTGACTTGATTGAACCCTTTGCAGACTTGGCCATCCGTTGTTTTTATTTCTGCTATGTGATTCCTGGACAGTCTAGCTCTGTATTGCCGGTGAAAATAGGAGGTGTTCCTGTCCCCAACCTTCAGCCAGAGACTTCTGGATTTAAGTCTCCAGTATTATCTAACATAATTGACCTCATATTTACACAAAATGATATCCCAACCACAGTAAATGTTCATTATAGTCATAAACCTACTCTAAGCACATGTTGAGTGAGAAAACATGCTTTGACACAATTACATACTATAAAATGGTGGTGGGTACATATTGAAAGTTGTGCCCGCATGCAAGAAAAAGGATGAAATCAAAAAACATGTGCATGCTAGGTGACACTTTCATTTTGAGGGTTGATATGTCAATCACATGATCTAAAGACAACAAATTGCCAAAGCTTAGAGTTCAACATGCCTACCAAGTGGCATGAAAATGAATGGTTGAAGGATCTTGCTATTGGATCTTGTGTGTTGAATGGATGCACACACTTGATTGTATACTTGGTAATACTTACACCACATCTGGATTCCATACACTAAGAACTCCACTCAATTTAACCCACATAGATTAAGATTCACACTAAAAATCAGAATAAATTGTCTCACGCCAACTAAGTTAATGTTAATCACAATCACATTATCAGTGTTCATCCAATCGTTAAACATTACTGCATCCTAAAAGATTCACTTAACACTATCTAGTCCTTGGGTGTTGGTAGGCTAAAGAAACCAATGAGAAAGGAACAAAAATCCATGGTAGTTGAAAGCCAAGTGGAGTTGTAAGCATGTATTCGAAAAAAAACTGCAAAATCATTAGTAATGGTTGGTCTAGGGTATGCATTCTAATACTCATTATAATGACCATATATTTGGGTTTTCTTGTGTTGTATAAATAAGTAGCCAAGCATGTGCTTCATTTAGGCGATAAATTTCATTAGGACGTGGCATTGATCACCAAATAGAATTGGTCAACCGTGATGATGAGAACATGCTGCTAAAGGTTAATTCATTCTATGAATCATTGATGTACATGATGTGCCACTTGGAAATGGTAGTATAAACGAAATCAAGGAACACTTAGTTCCCTTAAAGAATTTTTTCATTGTATTGTGCCAAATGCACCTTGACTAGTGAGGAGAGAGAAGTGTGCCATGAAGCTCAATCGAGGAACTCACATAATCTACATTATACAAGTGGAGCATGATGACTTTTTCTTGCAATTTTTTTATAGTAATATCGCTTATTGATAGGTCCAAATTTCAAGAACTCATTGTGTGGTAGAACCAAGCAAAGCTTGTAGTTTCAAGGCTTCATATATGGCCTAATGCAACATTGTTATGCAATGAGTTAGTATTTTCTAATATCGACATGCTATGACATGGTCTATATAAAGATGTGAATCCACTAAGGCATGAGACTCTCCATGTGAGTGGAAAAAATGTCCAAAATTTATTTTGAATAGATTAAGCCAAGAGAATCGTTCTTTTGTATTTTGCAACATAGCTAGAAGTCAATAGTGCCTACACAATCTAAAGGAAAAATCAACTCCTTGTGATGGAGGTGAGTTTGAGGAGATGATCTAGCCCCAGTACAATGCATTTTAGTTGTTTCCTTTAAAATATGTCCAAAATGCACGTCCCTGCATCTACTAGTACTGCAAGGGCATGGCACAATAACCGTGTTGATAAAATAAGTACTTGATTAATCGCATGACAAGCTTCAAGTTATTTTATGTCTTTGTATTTTTCTCTCATCTAAGTACTATTTTGCTCCATAAAGAATAATATTAGTACAAAATCATTATTTAAATACGAAATCTCATCTATCGCCTTCTTCTCTCCATGACAAAAATCATGGGACTAATTGGCATGATGTTGGTTTTGAATGACACATATGATGAATATAAAGAGTGGGTGTGTGAGTGATATTTGAGTCTGGAAACCCTTCCATATCGTCAAGGAATATGAACAGTCTATCCATGTCAAGTTCCAGTGCATACAAAAACATTTTGAAAAAATTTCAACGTTGGCCCCATTCACAGGTCAGTATTGTTGCCCATCATGTACTCTAGTCCTAGTACAATGTCTTTTAATAATTGTTTCCTTTAAAATTCAACCAAGAAAATTAAAACGAAATGAGGACGATATGGGTCGATATATAGAGTGGGTGTTCGAGTAATATTTGAGTATGGAAACCCTTCCATATCGTTAAGGCATGCGAACAGTTTATCCATGTCAAATTTTAGTGCATACAGAAACATTTTGAAAGAATTTCAACGTTGGCCCCATTCACAGGTTATTGTTGCCCATCATATATTGATCTAGCCCTAGTACATCACTCTTGATTCCCCAATACCCAATCTATAAAACAGAAAATAAACAAAAGCAACATAGTAATCATGCATAGAAACTACTAAAAGAAAAATGAAATAAAACTTAAAAACATGTAATTAACACACATAAAAAGTTATTTAAAGAGAATAATTCATACAAATTAAAATATCTAGTTACGTACCTCATCGACCAACTCAACATTTGTATCATACTTCTCCTGTATCTTCTTCTTGATCATCCAACTTGACATCTGTATCAGCGTCCGGTTCAGAAACAATGTTGAAAGGATTGATGATATAATCATCGTCATCAATGTCATTTTTTAGCACATCTTCATCGATATCATCATCAAGAACTGGCGCATTATCTCCTACGCCTGGTTCATCTTCTCTATCTTCTTCATCTGTCGACCCATATTCTTCCTACTCTAACTCTACATCTTCTTCTTCTTCAATAGCATCTTCTTCATCTACAGTATACTTTAATGGCCTTCCTCGTGGATCATATCTAACAACAAATGACCAATCCCTCTTACCTGGAACCTTTGAGTAAAAGACTTGTTCACATTGACTTGGAAAAACATAGCGGTCATTTGATTTTTCAAAAACCGTTGTTTTAATCAATGGAAATCCGTTGGCATGTTGAATAACAGTTCTTTCCTCATCATGTTCATGCATTCATAACCTATACCATTTGACATCGAACAAAACTAATTTGAAGGAATTAAAGTCACACTCAATTATATCATTCAAAAACCCATAGAATCTATTTTCATATTCTTGAGGACATTTGTCACTCCTAGAAGAAACATTAGTGACCTGAAATACTGCAGTTATCCGACTATCATAAGTTTTCCTGGTTTCATCCAACTGTTTGATGAGAAATTTATGACCATTGCACCACATAGCCTTGTGGTGTTTCAACTGCAATATGCGAGACATGTAAAAGATGCATTGTCAATTAATAACAAAGGAATTTATATAACTTGGAAAGTATAATATGAAAAAAAAACACCTACTGTCAGATTAATATAATATAAAATAACTGAATAAAATGGGTGAATTTGCTTGTGTTTCCATCTTTCAAACAATATGCTAAATATATTTCCCTCTGCGTAACATTGCAATCTCCATTACGATCAGATTCTCTAACCAATTCAGACAGTTCTTTCCATGATAACCTATCGCCGTGACGTTTTTTTACATCTATCAATCCATACCTTCATCCAGTCAATATTTTTTGCAATGTATAAATGTAGTGCATCCCAATATTGAGCAACTGACTGATAAAAAAATCACAATTCACCAATATTAAATATTAGTTATAACAATGATAAATATTAATAAATAATGAAGGAATAAATATTAAATGAGTATGATCATATACACAAAAAAACAAAAAATTATATTTATTACAAATATCCACAATTTAAATAT
The DNA here is from genome assembly GCA_009831015.1 of Picea engelmannii. NCBI lineage: Eukaryota > Viridiplantae > Streptophyta > Pinopsida > Pinales > Pinaceae > Picea > Picea engelmannii. The sequence goes on from ML777315.1 coordinate 926,694, forward strand.
TAACACCCACTTTCTTCATTGTACCTTTCTCGAACAGTTGCTCCCCTTTAATTTTTTTGATGGAGTTCACATCCCAAATGCAATCCACTGCATGCATAGCTTGCGCTGCTAATTTAGGAAGATACTGACTAATATACACCATGGATTCATATACCATATATCTCTCCACCATAGAACCCTCAATACGTGCTCTTTGTCTAACCAAATCCTTCAATGATTTTAAGTGCCTCTCCACCATCCACATTGATCTTGCGTGTACAGGTCCACACAATTCAATCTCCTCAACTTGGTGTATGAGGTAGTGTTCTTGTGCATCGAAAAATGTTGGAGGTAGATACTTCTGCATTTCACACATTAGCCGAGGAATTTATCTCTTCCAATACTTTATATCATCTTCATGGATTTCTTTCATTGACAACCATCTACAGATCATGACGCAATAAAATAACATGTTTCAACCAAACATAATACATATTACATTACAAGTAAAACACATGTCATTAAGTACAACAAAAATTTTTTTTTTTTTTTTTTTTACATATATATTGCAGCTACTTACCTCATGTATTTTCCAATATCATATATAACTTGTTTGACGTTGTTGTCAAAGTCATTTGGGAGAGATAGAGGTAGAACGTACTGTAACAATAAAAACGAATCGTTACTTGTTTCAAAACTAGACAAAAAATATAAAAATCTCAAAAAATGTATACGACCAATATATAAATATGAATACTAAAATTATTAGTTACCTTAATGAAGGTATGCCAATCATGTGTTTTTACCCCACCAAGTTCACCTTTCTTCATTAAGATAATCTTTATGTTTGAACAATAACTATGGGAAATTTAATTCTTTGAATGACCTCTTTTACACCATTGCTTTGTTGCTCTGTTAATAACCATGGAAGGTTATTTTGGTCTCCATTGCTATTTGATCAGATCACACTTTGCATTGCATGATTGGCTTCCTGAATGTCATTACAAATTTTGACAATTTTTTATTTATTCCTCCTGCCATCTATGATTCACCATAGTGTTTCTGTCACATATTTCTCGATATGCATTGTATCAAACAAATGAACTATTTTTAGCTCCGAATAGTAAGGAAACCTCATGAATTGAGTGGGATAACATTTCATTCCTCGTGGAATCCCATTATTACTACCTTCACGATGACGACATTGAAGAAGCATAAAAAAAATCAGAGCATTATTTATCAAATGCGGTAAAACAAATTGATTAATTAACATAAAATTTCAAAACATGATTCCATTTACGATACATAAACAAAATGCGTACCTCAAGGATTAATTATGTCATATGCCAACCTCCATAGGCGAGGTGTCATTCTTTGTGGTTTTAGTCCAGTGTCTTGTTTCCCGTTGAAAATATATTTTTCAGTAGTACGATACTTATGGTTCTTAGAGAGGAAGTGTCTATACTCATCAAACACCTCCTTTCCTAAATGTTTTGACCAACGAGATTTCATCTTAGGACCACAAAATGGACATGCAAATTTACCCTTTGTTTGAAGACCTGTAATAGATGGATTAATGTGAATTATTAATATACGAAAGGATTATTTAAAAAACATGCATGATATATTCAATTAATTATATACTATTCAAGCATGCAATATGGAACGTTACATACCACAAAAATGTGTTAGTCCTGGAGTATCATGAATTGTCCATAAAAGTATTTCACGACATTGAAATCTCTTCTGCCCAATTGGTTTACAGATGTCATACATAATGATGCCCTCCCATAACTTTAGTATCTCGTCGATAAGAGACTTGATATACACATTCATATCTTTAACTTGGTACTTACCTAATTATTTGAAATTACATGAAATTACTGCCATGGTATGTATATACACATAAATAAATAAATAAAAGATATTATGCCAAAAAAAAAGATGAAAAAATTGCATTCAAAAAATTAATGTAAACAAATACTTGGAACAATCATTGTCAACATTATGTGTTCCCTCTTTATTGACATCCAAGGAGGAATGTTATTGTTGATAACAAAAATAGGCCACACTGAGTAAACAGACCAAATCTCTCCAAATGGATTAACACCGTCAGTTGCCAATGAAAGCCTAACATTATGAGGTTCATCTGTAAACGCTGGCCATTTTGCAACAATTTCCTTAAATGCATAACCATTTGTAGGCATTCGAAGAACGCCATCTTCAATTCTCTTTCATGCATGGTAATCCATAAATTGTGCTATGATTTGGCACCTGAACAGTCGTTGCAAACGTGGAATTATGGGAATATGTCGGAGAACCTTTCGAGGCACCATTTTTGTTACTTGATCAATTCGATATCCATTGATACCACATACCGAGCATTATGTTTTCAACACATGTTGTTCATAATATATAATATGATCATCAGGGCATGCATCTATACTTTGATACTCCATTCCAATGTCTTTCATAATGGCATGTAAATCTCAATATGTGAGAGGTAAAATATTTGACGAGGGTAACAAAAATTCGCCTAACAATCTAAAACATAAAAAATAACTAGTTAATGTAAAGAATAGTAATTGTAAATATTTCATTTTTATTTTACACATTAATTAACACTAAAAAAGGGNGTCAACTTTTATGTATATGTGATGAAACATATTACATACCTTAGGATCTGTGTCATACAAGTGTTCGAAAAATGATTCATAACCTTTAAGTTCACCAACAACAATAAGACATATTTTTTCATTCAACAGCTTGAAAAAAAAAACTTAAACAAAGGCCTATTCCTACTATTGAATGAACATCATGATATCCCATCTTTATACATGAAAAAATGAGTACACTACAAGGAAAACAACTTGTAGCGGAGGTCTTTAATGTTGCAAGATTTGACAAAATTTTCAAAAAAACCTCTGCTATTTGAAGTGGAGCTTTTAACGGATCTTCCATATAACTAAAAAAATTTGGGCGAGTGGTGGGTTTTTTTTTTTGGTGTTTGTATTCTTAAAACACACTAATGCACTCTCACACAAAATGCAACAGTGTGTACATAAAACTAAAAAGCATCAGTGCTTTTATAGTTATTATGCACCAATTTTGCCTTTTTGTTGTATGTGGCATAGATGCTCTTAAAAATTGTATGCATTGGTTTCACATTGTTTTCTTATGCAACACCGATGATTTCTAAATATATGTACACATCAATGCTTTGTGAGTTTATGTGAGCCCTAATGTTTGTATCATTCGTACGTATTGGTGCATGTATTACCCTGTGCACCGAAGAGTAGTGAAATTTAAAATATTTGAGGTGAGATGTTAGTGTCATTATTTGTTACTAGGCCCCGATACGTATATTATATTTAAAGCACTGGTATGTATATTATATTTAGAGCACCGATGCGTATTTTAAATATGCGCACCGTGAAATTTTGAAACGATAAATATAAAATTGTATGTTATGTCGTTTAAGGAACAATGTTTTTTTCTCAATATTTGGCATCAATGCTTCAATATAATTAATAGGCACCGGTGCATATAACCCATTAAAATGCACCACTTTCTATATTATGGCACGCACTGTTTAATGAGTTCATAAGAATATAGTGCACCAATATGTATTTATTTTAAATAATTGTTTTTTACAAATTTCCAATTAATCATCTCAAAATCATATATTTTTTATAATAATATTGTTTTTTATAATTTTGTTATTGCATTTTGGTGTATTGATTGCATTAATGTCTTGTCCAATGTATTACACCTCTATTATTTGTAACAATGTAAATCATCCACGTATTAATTAATCAATAATGCAACATTTTACAACATTCGGCAATGCAGTAAAATAAGAAACTCATTTTATTATATATGAATAAGAGACTCATTCTCATAAAAAGGGACAACATAAAGATCCATAATAATAAAAATGCAACCAATATGTAATTGATACACTTATTGGTAACATATCCTTATGCAATTAGGACGATATGTTGAGTACATTAAACAAAATCCTTGATTTTCACAAACAAATATTCCAAAACATACAACTTGCAATAACATTCAATTATATTGATTGTCATTCATAACCTGAACTGTTGTCATCACTCGAGTTGCATGCATGCCTCATTTTTTCATAATTTTTAGGCGATATTGTACTTTGGTTATTTAACATAATATTTTCTTGATCAACTTGTTTTGTATGTTCCGCCTCTTCATCTTCCATCTACAAACATAGAAATAAAGTGTAATATATATATATATATATATATATATATATATATATATATATATATATAGTAGAATAGACATGATTGTGTAAATAAATAAAATTGTACCATACACTCTTTCAAAGCCATGCTTCATGCCTTCTCTCAAATCTCTTATGTTGGCTACACTTCATACTTTGTTTACTGCATGTTTAATACACCATGACAAAGCACAGTCGATATAATTAATATAAAGGTTTCTTGTTGTTCCATTAATTATAAAAGAAGGGAAGTTAAACAACATGGCTACTTACAAATTGTCCAATTAAACCTTGATACTTTAACATATACTCACAACCCATACTTAACCCAATGTTTGTCAATTCATCGGTTGGCTCCTCTTTGTATGTTAGCACCTATTAGAAGATATCCATGGACAAGTGTAAATTAATTATTTAAATATAAAGATCACAACAAACATGAAATCTTAAGTAAGACTGAAAAGTAAGTACTCACAAAGTTTACGATCAACATTTTTATTCCTCGTCGTCTTGTCTTATGTGATGAATGGGTTCCATTTTTTTTTTCTTTTTTGCAACAAAACAATTGAAAATTAGTATTTAGTGTGATAATTAAATTCGATGTACATAAAAGAATAAATGAATGATTACATACCTCTAATGCACATTGTTGTTGGGATGGCTTCTCGTGAGATGTAATTATGTCCATTTCGTTTACCATCTCCTTATACACTTTTTTGGACATCCCTATCAACATGTATTGGTTTTCTCCACGTTTGTCCCTTGGAATTTTCAAAATTTCCCTGGAAAAAAATTAAAATGTTTGGAATCATTAGATATAAAATACGAACTTTTTTTACAAAATAAGATATCGATGTGTATAATAAATATGTACACACATATGCATTAACCATATGTATACGCACCGATATATGATAATTGTAACATCCCCACTATAAGAAGAAGAGCTCATGAAATGCATATTTCAGCCATCAACATGTATAGAAAAAATTTAAAAGCTAAAATTCTCGAAGCAACAAATTCAAATCAACATTATTTGCAAATAAATGAAAACTTACAACAAAGCAATTTACAGTGGAAATTTAAAATTATGAATTAAAAGAGGATGGAATCCTCTTGTACAAAGGCAAGGTGTATGTGCCAAATTCCACGTAGCTGAAAAATATAGTGTTGAGAGAAATGCACAATGTGCCATATGTTGGACACCTATGATATCAAAAATCCATTACAGTTGTAAGGAGCCAATACTTTTGATTGGGAATGAAGAAATAAGTGGCGAACAACATAGCCTGATATATAGAGTGCCAAAAGGTGAAAATGGAGCATAAACATCCAGCGGGATTGCTACAGTCATTACCCATTCCAAAATGGAAGTGGGAAGTGGTTACAATAGATTTTATTACAAAGCTCAGAACAATGAAGTTGCATGATTCCATCATGGTGGTGATGGACTAATTGACTAAGGCAACACATTTTATTCCTGTGAAAATAACACATAAGGCAACAAATATTGCATAAATTTGCATGAAGGAAGTTGTCAGGCTACATGGAGCGCTTAAGACAATAGTTTCAGACAAAGATTCCAAGTTTACATCCAAATTTTGGCAAGGTTTCTTCAAAGGATTTGGAACAAATCTGAATCTCAGTATGATGTATTACCTAGAGTCAGATGGGCAAACAAAGAGGACCAATAGGATAATTGAAGACATGTTTAGAATGTATGTGATGGATCAACCATCAAAATGGGAAGACTATATCCACTTAATGGATTTTGCTTATAATAATGGACATTAAACCTTATTGAAAATGAGTCCATTTGAAGCTTTGTATGGCAGGAAGTGTAACACACTAGTGAGTTGGGATAACCCAGCAGATAGAGCTATCATTGGCCGGATTTGTTAAAGGAAATGGAAGAGCAGATGAAAAGGATCGTGCAAAATTTAAAGGCTTCCTGAGACAAGCAGAAGAGTTATGTAGACAAGAAAAAAGATTTTAGAGATTTTAAAGTGGGGGAACATGTTTTCCTAAAAGTTAAAGTGAAAAGAAGTTCGAAAAGATTGGGTTGTTTTATGAAGTTGGCAACAAGATATTGTGGGCCTTTTGAAATATTAGAGAAGATAGAACCAGTTGCATACATGTTAGCATTTCCTGCATCCACGAGAGTGCATCATGTATTTCATGTGTCATTATCAAAGAAATATGTGCTTAAACATAACCACATAATTGATTGGATTGTGATCTAGGTGGAAAACGAAGGGGATTTCCGGGTGGAACCAGTACACATCCTAGACCGGAAAGTCAAAGTGCTCCAGAACAAAGCCATAGGGATGGTAAAGGCTCAATAGACTTGCTACGGTACTGAAGATGCAACATGGGAGAATGAAGAAACCATGTGGGAGGAATACCCACAAAGTTTTTCCAATTTTGAAGAAAATAGAAGCTGAAAACACAAGACACCATTTTTGGGCAGCTAGTTACCATAACCACATCTCAGAAATTATTGGTTTCCTATGCTGATAGCCTTGATAAAAGAGTGGTGTAGCCTTTCTTGAGGCAGTGAAGGGGGCACATTCCTTGGGTCAACGAGTTGAGAAGAACAAAAGATTATGGTTGGGACTATTGTTGGAGGGTAAAGATTGCAGAATTTTATCTTATTTTTCTAAGAATATATATATATAT
>ML777315.1:933863-947674 GCA_009831015.1 Picea engelmannii
TGCATCGAGGACGATGCACAATTGTAGAGAGGGGGGATGTAACATCCCCATTATAATCCCTAGTTTAATTAATGCATAATGTAGACATAAATGTGGTTATGGCCAAGTAATGTAATATGTGAAATGTATTTTATGAATTGTAAATAAATATAATGTAATACCAGTTGCTAGGATATGGACAAAGATGGGGGGATCAATCCACAAGAGAGGGGGAATGCCTAGAGAGTGTCCAAGAGGGGTCCAAAGGGAAATAATTTATGGGTATTAATTCAAACCCACTTTCTCGATTTTATTATATTTGTGTAAACCTTCTATTTCTGGTTGGGTGTATGAGAGCCCAATCATTGAATGTCTGTCTTAGGGTGGGTGTGAGAGCCACATACCATAGTTATTGGAGAGTATGGGGCTGAAGTACAATCAAATTTGGGCAGAGCGAGCAGTCAACTATCTTGGGAAAGGAGAGGAAATGTGTATGGGTAGTATCAAGTAATTTTACACATTCAATTTTAAATGAAAAATAAGTAAAGAGGAGGGAAGAGGAGCTTGGGAGTTGGAACAACAAGGTTGGGCGAATTATGGAGCACGTTGGAGCGTTTTGGAGCATTTTGGAGTTGGAAATTGAAGAGCCAGGTTGTCAAGCTTGAAGAGTGAACTCTTGGGTGAGTTGCACTATATCAGCAAGTCTTTGTTGTTTTTGTGGATGGTTTTTCTGCCAGTGAGTTCCCTTGAGTTCCTAGTAGAGATATTCCTAGCTACCTGAGCCAGAGAGACCCTAATAAATGAATGGAACGCCCAATGGACTGAGAGCAGTGAAGGGATACATTCTTTCGGTTGGGTGGGTCAAGAGGAAGAGAGATGGAGGAAATTTAGAATAGTTGTAGGGGAAAACCAGTGGGTTGTGTGATATTGAGTTGTGTGGGGCCTGTGAGAGGCACCCTTCTTTTGTGGATTCCTAGCCCCAACTCAGGGGTGACTTGATATTGATATTTGGAACAACAAGTCTAAGACTGGGTGGAACGTCCTTCCCAAGCAATTAGTTGCACAAACTATCTTTTAAAGATAAGTGTTTATCTCTTTTGTCAAGTTACTTATGAGTTCATGGTTGTGAATTTACTCTATTATTGATAATGGTTGTATATGTTGTTATAGATATTTTATCAGTTGCATTCATGCTTGTTTAGAATGTTGCAGATGCATTTAATTATGGGTATTAGAATCTAGTTGTAAAAGTGAATAAGTCGTAGTAGGTAAGCTAAAGAAATCTAGTTAGTGGAAGAAATTTCATTTTATGTGTATTTTTGTGTAGTAATGTTCCCAGGTTAAGTTGGGTGACGTTACAATAACAACGTCCTTATGAATATGAAAATGTTTTACAAATTGTTCAATTCACGCGGTGCTTTATAAATTAATAAAACCATCAATGCCTAAGTATTGTTTATTATACATCGCCAAGTCATGAACAAATTTAAAACATAATAGTTTCCATGTAAAAAAACAATATCATTTCCATTTTAAACTCAACGGTGTTGTTTATATGAACATGCACATCGGTGCTCTATCTCTCTACAATGCACACTGCTAGTCGTGTAGGCATTTTTTAAAAGAATATTATCTCTAATTTAAATTCAACGGTGTTGTTGACATGAACATTCGCACTGGTGCTTTATCATTGTACAGTACACATCGTGAACCGTGTAGGCATTTTTTTTTTAAACCGACAGTGACAAGGCAGTTTGGGATCCAATGTAATGAGTGGTTCCATTGCAATAGATACCAAACGCCCCATATATAAGTAAAGAAACCATGTAAAAATCTATTTCTTAAAAAAAATCTCATTGTAAAATATAGAGAGGGAAAGCAAGAAAAACAATAAGGAAGTTAGGGCTTCCAATCCCAAAAGTAACTATGAAACCATATTTTTTTAGGGGGGGGGATGCACTAAACATTGTTTGAATCAAATAGGGGAAGTATTAAGATGATCAACATAATGAAATATATACCTAAAATTTCTCATGTGTAGATTTGTATGTGACCTACAGTGATCCCTTTCAAATTTGCCTCTTCAAAAAAGTCTTTGCTGGTAAATCTCTCTTGCACAAATATCCCCTCTAAAATTTGGCAAAAGAATGAAAAAATGAATAGGGTTTTCATTTATAAACACATACATTTAGAAAAACTGAAATTCTCACTCATTTTTTCGTTATATATTTTGACGCTTTGATGATAAACATGCACTCTATTTTTTATTTCATAAATTACTTCTCTGATGCGCTATAAAGTACAAAGAGCACAAGTGTGGTGGCTATGTCGAACGCACGGACACATTTTTCGTTACATATTTCGGTGCATTGATGATAAACGTGCGCATTATTTTTAACTTGTTTAATCGGTGCACTATACAATTTGTATAACACGGGTGTAGTGTTTAAGTAGTAACGCATCGACAAACAATTTAATTTACAAAATGCAAATGCAAACAACTGCTTTAAATTTTATAGAGGTTTTGCTTCACGGAGGCAATAATGGAGGTCACTTTTCGATGCCTCTCATAACTTACCTCACCGGGTTGTTTTGGATATCCAAACACATTGAGACATCATGATATAATTAGGTGCACCATTAACTTTTAAAAGTTATTTGAAATTGTTTTTGAAGTTAGATTGTTCTATGCTTCCCAAGATGATGGTTTTGGTTCAAATGCAAGAAAAAATGAATTATAATATCAAATGGCCAATTCTTCAAATTTCAACTCATTACATATCATTGCAAGTCCTTAATCAAACACTCCCCCATCGATTGTAGTAACTCTAGATTTTATTTACAATTTATTTATCTCATTGACTTTATGTTATGTATGCACATGCAATTGAATAATTGTTCAATGAATTTTGCAAGATCATGATTTATGATCGAGTTCAGATGCACAAGATATTCCAATAGTCCCAAAATTTTGCAAGCTCTTATCAAGAGAAAGATATTGCAGATAAATGCTCGATGAAAATGGATAGCTACTTTACCCTACCAATTATAACATGCCATCTTCCAACAACCAACCTGGGTCAATGGTATGACATTATGAATTAGATTTGTTTTATACAAACACCCATTGGGGTGTAAGAAAAAGATGATTGAGTAATTATATTTTTGGATTTTCAATGGAACTAATGTAAATTTATTTCTTAATTCGACATTTGGGTTGGTTGCATGTTTATTATTGGGAAAACAAATTCCATGCTTCTAATAGATGTTTGGTATAATGTTTGAACATACTAAATGCATTGTGTTACTTATATTATCGATGTAATCTTCAATATTTTTACAATTAGGATTTTGACAACGAGCGACCCATCTGCCATATACTATTGCACCCCACTATGATGTCCAGTCACGAGCTTGTTATTAAATGAGCACAACTCGGAGAGGAAGCATATTGAGCATGTTTGAATCAATCACATATTCAATTCCCACTACATCTTGAGTCACCAATTCAAAAACTCTATTGCAGCACTAGTTCTTCACACGTTGGGGATGAAGGAAATGATACAGATTTTGGTATGGATTATTTCTTACGGGATACCCAATCCATGGATGTAATGATTTTCATGCATTCCAACAAAATAAACTAGGGGATGACGCTAATATTGTCGATACATTCTTTAAAAACCTGAAATGTGCTTCCACCACCCCTCTCTTTGGACATGGATCAAGGTCTACCCAATCAAGGACAACAATGTTACTATACAACTTGAAAGCAATGTATGGTATGTCAGACGCGTGTTTCTCAACACTTTTGAGGTAATTAACCATTAAGTCCCCTGATTTTTTCAAGAATATTGTTACACAATGACAGAAAAAAATGGTTGATTTTATGCATGCTTAATGACAATGTACATTTCTACTTCCCACTAATTGTAGGTTACTTAAAGATAAGTTACTTCCTAGAGATAATTCCTTTCCTGATAGCTGCGTAGAGGAAAAAAAAATGTTGAAATTGTTGGGTGTTGAGTACATATCATACCACGCATGTTCGAATGATTCTATTCTATACATAAATGAATATGTAGACAAAGTGATATGTCAAGAATGTGGGCATGAAAAGCACCTAATTATAAAAAATAAAAAAAAGGGTAAGGCACATGGTTCTTCTCGTGAGATATTGAGGCACATGCCTATAATTCCAATTATTCAAAGGCCCTTTTGTTGCAAACAATTGGTCGTGTTGCAAGGGTGGCATGCCTCACATAGAACTTAGTTAGGAGTTATGTGAATCCCAACAGATTCAATAGCCATGAAGCATATAGAGGATACATGGCACGATAAATTCAAGGATGAAGTATGGAGTCTACGATTAAGCATAGCCATGGATGGAGTTAACCAGTATTCCCTCCAAAACACCAATTATTATGTTTGGCCAGTGGTAGAGAGCAATAACAATATCCTCGCATGGTGTTCTGTGAAGAATGAACATCTTATGTTTGCTCTTATAGTCCTAGGCAAAAGACAAGTGAAGAGAATGGATGTCTACCTCTAACCACTAATCGATGAATTTGAGCAATATGGGAAGGGATAAATGTAAATGATGTATCAAGACCCATCCCAATGGAGAGGTATTTTACGTTGTATGACATATGTGTGTACACCACACACGATTATCTAGGACTAGGAGTTTTCTATGGTAAGCATGTTATTTGATTATTTTATATCTATAATGTTATTTGGCATACTTAATTTGGTGCAACTATTTTTAATTTTGACACTAATGTGCTCTGTATACAAACATCGCAGGTCTTGTAACAAAAGGTTATCATGGATGTAAATGTTGTGGACCTTCTATAAAGGCTAGGTGGTCCAACCACCTTCGAAATTCGATGTACGACTGCTCGAGGTTATTCCCCCCAGAAGAACACCCTTATAGAAGAGTTGCCTTTGCTTTCAATGGTAAACCAGAGAGAACTTGAAGGCCTGCAATAATGACACCAAAATATTGTATTAGAGCATATGACACAGAGAAGGAGAAGGAAATGGCATAATTGTTTGATTAAAATGGAGAACCTATGTTAAATGAACATGATTGTTTTGACACCTATATTGAGAAAATGCCCATTGGGATAAAAAAGGAAATTTGTATTTTATGGGCTTCCATATTTGGAACATCTTAAGATTGACCACTTACTAGATCCCATGCATATATTAAAAATCTTTCATCTTCTTTATGGAGGTACATATCATAAAATAAAAGTGACACATTGGTTCTTGGGAGAGATCTTATTGCTTCAAATACTAAAAAGAGAAATTGGCCAAGAAAACAAAGTAGAGGAGAGGTTGGTCCCTCTTGGTATTTTAAAGAAGGTGATGTCCCATGGATTCTCAAGAAATATGATCTTTCTATGGAGAAGAATGTTATATTGGGTGTGAAGGCATCTTATTTATATGGGTCAACTCTACAACGTTGATTGACTGTAGAAGGGCATTTGTCGAGGTTGAAATCACATGAGCATCTGAATCTTCTAAGAGTAAGTATGTCGAATACATGACTCTTCTTCTATAGTGTCAGTAAAAATATGTTATGCACTCACAGTTTTTTGGCAACTAATGATGTGTGTGTCTATCTTGTAGTGTTATTATCCTTTGCTCGTGCGTGGTTGTGTGAACCAAATAGGGGAAAGATTAAGATGATCAACGTAATGAAATCATATACCTGAAATTTCTCTTGTGTAGATTTGTATGTGACCTATGATGATCCCTTTCAGATTTGTCTCTTCAAAAAAGACTTTGTTGGTAAATCTCTCTTGCACAAATCTCCCCTCTAAAATTTGGCAAAAGAATGAAAGAATGAATAGGGTTTTCATTTATAAACACATACATTTAGAAAAACTGAAATTCTCGCTCATTTTTTCGATGTATATTTTGACGCATTGATGATAAACATGCACTTTGTTTTTTATTTCCTAACTTACTGCTCCGGTGTGATCTAAAGTACAAAGAGCACCGGTGCAGTGGCTATGTCAAATGCACCGACACATTTTTCGTTATATATTTTGGTGCATTGATGATAAATGTGTGCGCTATTTTTTAACTTGTTTAATCGATGCACTATATAATTTGCATAGCACTGGTGCAGTGATTAAGTACTAACGCATCGACAAACAATTTAATTGAAAAAATGAAAATGCAAACATCTGCTTCAAATTTTATGGAGGTTTTGCTTTGCGGAGGCAATAATGGAGGTCATTATTCAATGCCTCTCATAACTTACCATACTGGGGTGTTTTTGATATCTAGATGCATTCATGCGTCGTGATATAATTAGGTGCACCGTTAACTTTTAAAATCTATTCGAAATTCTATTTGAAGTTAGATTGTTCTATGTTTCTCAAGATGATGGTTTTGGATAAAATGAAAGAAAAAATGAATTATAATATCAAATGGTCAATTCTTCAAATTCCAACTCAATACGTATCCTTGCAAATCCTTGATCAAGCATTACCTGACCGATTGTAGTAACTCTAGATTTTATTTACAATTTATTTATCTCATTGACTTTATGTTATGTATTCACATGGAGTTGAATAATTGTTCATTGAATTTTGGACAATCATGATTTATGATCGAGTTCGGATGCACAAGATATTCCAGTAGTCCCAAAATTTTCCAAGCTCTTATCAAGAGAAAGATACTGCAAATAGATGCTCGATGAAAATGGATAGCTACTTTACCCTACCAATTATAACATGCCATCTTCCAGCAACCAGCCTGGGTCAATGGTACTACACTATGAATTAGATCTGTTTTATACAGACACCCCTTGGGGTGTAAGAAAAAGATGATTGAGTAATTGTAATTTTGGATTTTCAATGGAACTAATGTAAACGTATTGCTTAACTCAACACTTTGGTTGGTTGCATGTTTATTATTGAGAAAAAAAATTCCATGTTTCTAATAGATGTTTGGTATAATGTTTGAACATACTAAATGCATTGTGTTACTTATATTATCAATGTAATGTTCAATATTTTTACAATTACGATTTTGACGACGAGCGACACGTATGCCATATACCATTGCACCCCACTACGATGTCAAGTCACGAGCTTTCCATTAAACGAGCACAACTCGGAGAGGAAGCATACCTAGCATGGTTGAATCAATCACCTATTCAATTCCCACTACGTCTTGAGCCACCAATTCAAAACCTCTATAGCAACACTAGTTCTTCACACGTTGGGGGTGAAGGAAATGATACAAAGTTTGGTATGGATGATTTCTTATGAGATACCCAAGCCATGTAGGGAATGTTGTTTCATGCATTCCAACAAAATAAACTAAGGGATGACGCTAATATTGTCGATACCTTCTTTGAAAACTTGAAATGTGGTTCCACCACCCCTCTCTATGGACATGGGTCAAGGTCTACCCAACCAAGGACAACAATGTTACTATACAACTTGAAAGCAATGTGATGCAGGAGCATCGTCAGCAAGCACACGTGGCAGGATAGCTCAACGCCTGGGAATCATTTCGGAATCTCAAACGCTGGGAGTTACTATGAATCTTTTGGAGCTTATTGAAAAAACGGAAGAATATCAAACGCTTGGGAGTGGATGATCACGAGTGATCTGGGAATTTCACTCCGAGTCTTGAATGTAACTGAACTTAGGTAGCAGTTATAGTTTTTTTTTTCTTCGAGTAGAAGAGTAGTCGGGGGGGACCCTAAGGACCCTCTTAGATAAATAGAGGTTTTGTACACCCAAATGAGGCTGATGCGAGTTAGTAGGAATTTTCTGAGTCTTGAGTTATTATTTTGATATTAGTTGTAGCCATTTACTTTTAAATGAATATGACAGAGGAAAATTGACTCAAATGCATATCACGGTTACTGTTTGTAATTCTTTGTTATTGTGTTTTCATAAATGAATGAATTTCGTTATGGGTGGATGAAACTGTGAATGTTAGTATAAGTTTCAATTGTTTCTCTTTTGTTGAGTGAGCGCACGGTGTGCACACAGAACGCAAGGAGTGTGTGACGGGATATGTTTCGATTCTGAAGCTCAGAAGAGATAGCATGAAACTTCCCCTTTGCAAGGAATGCAAAGCGACTGTTGCAAGGTGTGCACAGTCACCCGCAAGAACCAAGTCTTGCATAAGAATTTGATGCAAGGAGTGCATAGATTTGGACTTCGACTAAGTGTCGAAAGGAATCCGTAAGAGTCAAAGCCGCGAAACATGAAATCTCGACTTGATCACAGCCGTTGATCCAAGGAAAGCTCTGGACCGTCGATCTAGCGCCATCACGATTTCGGGTAACGGGAAAACGGAGGTAAGGAGACTCCCAAAGTCGCGAAACGATGAATCGATCTGAGCCATTAGATCATGGGGAATCGTGAGTCATCGATCTGATGCTCACAAATATCAACATTTTGGGGATCGAGAAAATAGAGGTGAATCACATCAGGAATTCTCGATACGCAAAATCTCGACGGGCTTGGGAATTGAGCCCCAGGTCATGGTGAATGGTCACATGGACGGAGGCCAAGGGAGGATCTAGGGACCGTTAAAGCTCTTATCGGTATTTCAGGAGTCAGGGAGTCAAGGTTGGCTCATTCGAAAAGTCCTGACACGCAAAATCATGACGCGCCTTTTGCGTAGGCGTGCGATCACAACCCGTGGTCGAGGGGAGGTGAGGCTCGCGCTTGGTGCTTGGTCACACAGGCGGAGTGTCATAAAGAACCTGTGGATTTGTTCATGGGATTCCAGAAGGGAATCGAGAGAGCTACTCCAGCTCATCAGAGTTAAGAATGATCCTTAGACCGAGAGGTCAACGGACCCTATCGAGGTAGGGGGTCTGCATCAAGTGGTATCAGAGCAGAAGTTTGCTTGCAGACAACATGCAAAGGAGATAAAGGAGACGAAAGAACTCGAAGTTGTACTCTGTGTGTAGCAGACAGTCAACACAATGCCATCGAGGAGATGAGTGGAACAACCTTTGGCCAATCGAGCTGTAGAAATGGAAATGCAAGAACTTCGTGCAAGATTAGAGGCGATGGAGGTAGCGCAAAGAAGAGAACCTGACACTAGCGACATCAGCGATGCAGAGAGAGAAGAAGTTGTAGGCGAGAATGTCGTCGAAGAAGCTGAAAGGGAGGATGTTGTTGAAGAACACTTGCTGAGAGCAGTTGTCAGATTGGGAGCTAGAGCCAAGATAGAGGTCCCAATGTACAAAGGCAATTTGGATGATGAAGAGTTGTTGGATTAGATACGATCCATGGATAAATATTTCGACTATGAAGATGACGATGAGGAGAAGCGGGTGAGACATGTTGTCACCAGACTCAAAGGACATGCAACACTGTGGTGGGATGAACTGCAGGCTGAGAGGAGAAGCAAGGGAAAATAGAAGATAAGGAATTGGGACAGAATGCTAGCCAAGCTGAAGGCAAAATTCATGCCCAAAGATTATCAGATCAATCTGTTCAGAAAGCTACAAAACCTGAGACAGAAGGGTATGACAGTTAAAGAATACACAGAGGATTTCTACAAGCTGAACATCAGAACTGGACAAAGGGAGAAAGATGAAGAAAAGGTTGTCGGGTATATAAATGGCCTGAGATATGAAATCCAGGATGAGATCAACATGATGTCAGTAAGGACTATGGAGGATGCTTATCAGTTCGCACTAAAGGCAGAAGAGAAGTTCGCCAAAAAACAAAACCAACGAAACAGAGGTAGAATCCCAGTCCCGAACAAACGCAAGGGATTTGCCCATGACAAGACACAAAAATCCAAAGATGAGACTGAGAAACCACATAGTCACTCGGAAAGAGGAGGAAGTTCCCTAGGAAGACAAGATGGTGGAAGAGGTTCTTCCAAAGGAAGAGGAAGAGGTTGAGGAGGAGAAGTGAGATGTTACACCTGTGGAAAGGCAGGACATAAGTCTTGGGAATGTCCCGAGAGAAAGAAAGAAGGAGAAGGCGAAGCTCACATTTCGGAAGCACAAAGAAGAAATGTTGAAGCAGAAGGAGCAGAGAATGGAACATCTCTGATGTTGAGAAAAGTTCTCTTAAAACCAGAGGCAGAAATTGAGAAGCCAGTGTAGAGAAATAGCCTATTCAGGACAGCTTGCAAGACTAAGGACAACGTCTGCAAAGTGATAATTGACAGCGAGACCACTAAAAACTTAGTATCCACAGAGATGGTGGAGAAATTGGAGCTGGAGACAACTACACATCCGAAGCCATACAAAGTCTCATGGTTGCAGAAAGGACACCAGGTAATGGTTACTAAACAATGCTTGGTTGAATTTAAAATAGGAGGATATAGAGATGAAATTTTATGTGATGTGATTCCCATGGATGTATGCCATATTTTGTTGGGGAGACCATGGCAGTTTGATAGGAATGTCATTCATGATGGGAGGAAGAATACATATACCTTGGAGAAGAATGGTAGGACACACATGTTGTTGCCAATAGAAGAGAAGAAAGCGAAAGAGGAAGCCAACACAAGCATACTTCTCATAAAAGGGAAGGAACTCTCGAGAGAAGTTAAGAAAGGATAGGAGATGTAGTTTGTTGTGGTGAGGAAACCTAGAGTTGTCCTTACAAGTGCTTCAATGGATGATTTGCCTGAAGAAATTCAGGAATTATTGGATAATTTTGATGACATAATGGTGGATGAGTTGCCTAACGCATTACCACCCATCAGAAGTATCAGCCATCATATTGATCTGATACCATGAGCAAGTCTACAAAACAAAGCAACGTACAGACTGACACCTCAAGAGAATGAAGAGGTAAAGAACCAAGTCCAGAAGTTGTTAGACAAAGGGTTGGTCAAAGAGAGCTTGAGTCCATGCGCGGTGCCAACTGTGTTGAGTCTAAAGAAAGATGGAGGATGGAGAATGTGTACAGACTCAAGAGCCATTAATAAGATCACCATCGGGTATAGGTTCCCATTGCCAAGAATGGATGATTTAATGGACTGTCTAAGTGGAGCAAACTTCTTTTCTAAGATAGATTTGAAAAGTGGATATCACCAGATAAGAATGAGAGAAGGCGATGAATGGAAGACAACCTTTAGGACAAATGAAGGTTTGTATGAATGGCTTGTTATGCCATTTGGCTTAACAAATGCCTCGAGTACTTTTATGAGGTTGATGAATGAAATATTGAAAGATTTCATTGGCAAGTTTGTGGTTGTATATCGAGATGATATATTGATCTTTAGCAAGACTAAGGAGGAGCATTTGAGACACCTGACAATAGTGATGAGGAGACTACAGCAGGAGAAGTTGTTGATAAATCTGAAGAAGTCCTCTTTTATGAAGACAAAACTCATTTACTTGGGTTTTGTGATCTCTTCAAATGAACTGCAGATGGATCCAAAAAATGTGAAAGCAATGAAAGAATGGTCATCACCAAGAAGCATGTTTGAGGTAAGAAGATTCCATGGATTAGCAAGCTTTTATAGGAAATTCATCATAGACTTCAGTGGAATTTGTGCACCAATGATGGATGCAATGAAGAAGAAGCACAAGTCTTTTAAATAGACAGAAGAGGCCGAGAGGAGCTTCAATATACTGAAGGAGAAAATAACAGAACGACCAATTATGGTCTTGCCGAATTTTAAAAAGACATTTCAGGTGAGATGCGATGCAAGTGGAGTTGCAATAGAAGTGGTTTTGAGCCATGATAATAGACCGGTTGCCTATTTCAGTGAGAAGTTGAATGAAACTAAGAGAAAATACTCCACATATGATAAGGAATTTTACACCATAATTCAAGCCCTGAAGAAGTGGAGACATTACCTTATCCCACAGGAATTTGTCTTGTACAGTGATAACCAAGCTTTACAATTCATAACCAGACAGGAAAAATTGAATCAGAAGCATCCAAAGTGGATTGAGTTTATGCATAATTTTACTTTTGTCGTAAAACATATTGTTGGGAATGCTAACAAAGTTGTTGATGCATTGAGCATGAGATGTTTCATTCTGCAAGAATTTCAGGTGAAGACCTTGGGGTTTGAACACCTTAAGGAGATGTATAGTGATAATCCAAACTTCAAAGAAGCATACGAAGCATGCGCGAATCCTGTGCGGAGATATAGAAGCCAGTGGATAGAGTATATGATTCAAGAGGGATTGTTATTCAAGGGCAATCAATTATGCATACCAAAATGTTCAATGAGTGATCTAAAAATGAAGAAGACTTGAAAAACTTGAAAACTTATTGCAAGTGAAATGTTATGTGTTTAAAGCAATAGGATCAGTTTGCAACACATAAATTAAGGATTACTTATGTAAATTACACATAGACAGTAGCATAAACATTGAACATAAACACATATGCACAACAATTGATAAAGGAGTTCACCCCTCTCTTGGGCTACATCTCCTGGTCCAACTTCCAATGGATCATTATTATTAATTGCTCAAAAAGTGCTTAAAAACATGTCTTACAATGCTCAAACTGACAAACCGACTGCTCCAATGGCTTCCCAGCGTCCCAAAACCCCTGTCTGGGCTCTTTGGGCACCTCAATCGGTCGAAAAATGAAGAAGTTAGGCCTCCTGGAAGTCTCCCTCTTCAAGCTTGATGTCTCTGGTTCTACAATTCGCAGCCTCCTTGCATGAACCTGGCTCACATGCTCTTTTAAGCGCAAAAACCCAGCATCGGGGGCAACCGCGCCAACGGTGCAAACCGTAGAACGGTTAAGGGCGTGCTAGCCCCTAACCGCCTCGGCACCTGGGCGTATGGCGCATATGACCGTAGTTCTGGCAAATGGGTGGTTAGTTCATTGAACCTCTCAAACTGTGTAACCCCCGCGCTCCAACTCGTGGGCATATGCAAATAGTAAAAACCATGGGCCACGTTCCAAATCCCGTGCATATACAATGGAGTGGCATACGTATTAAAACACACCCGCACGCACATTTTGTTATAACATGGTTATATGTGTACAATGGAACCATGGGTTGGGGCTAAGCCCCGACCCGCCCCCTTTTCGTTTAATACTATGACCAAACTTAAATACAATGTAATCCATATTCTTTACAAGGAATGAACGGCAGCAAGTTGGTTATTGGAGTTTGTGAAAACACTATGTGGAGGAGAGGTCCGGGGGTCGAACCCCGCGACCTCCAATATTTTGTATAAAGATCTCCTTAGCCAACCAGTGAGTGACACGTGGCGCCCTTGGATTAGGCCACGTGTCCTCCTATTATTGGTCACCCAAGGACACGTGTCAACATCCGACTCGCCAATAATTGACCAATCAGCATCTTCCACGTCACCACCGTACGGTCTGTACGACCCTGCCATGTCAGACCGTACGGACTGTACAGACAGGTACAGTCAGCATCAAATTATTGCATGTTTGGCTTGGCGAACAGATCGCGATATCTTCTCCATACGGACTCCGTTTGAGAAAGTAAATATACCACCGGAATCAGGAAGACGAGACGGACGCAATGGCACTATTTTCGTCGAATTTCAAGAACTTTGAAAATTGAGCAAAATTTGATCCCCTGATCACAGCTCCCCATTGCCAAGCTTTTGGACCTCCAAAGACTATCTCAGTCTATGTGAAGATGAGGGTAAAGTTCCCTCACCCTTCCAACCTCAATCCACTTAGATTTGCTTGGATTCGTCCCTTTAAGACCAACTCGCATATACTCCACATTTCCTCGCTTCGAAGTTCGCATTCTCCTGTCAAGGATGGTGTCTTCCTGCAGTTCTGTTAGATACTCTGGAGAGAAATCATCTATGGAAGGAATCTGAACATGCTCTCCTTGATCATCAATCAATGGAGGCT